>JAZKJV010005302.1:0-133185 GCA_037367405.1 Ottelia alismoides | reverse complement strand
AAAGATCGGCTCATCCTCGCGAGGGTCGTCGAGGAGAGAATCATCAAACTCATCATCACATATATCAGAAGACTCGGTCTCGTGATCCAACAGATCAGATGCACTCTCAGAAAGTGAAACCGAGTACAGAGGGTCTGCGACATCCTCCCGCAGATAACCCTCGGGGAGTAATGCCAAATCATCAGGAAATTGGGGATCAATGCTGTCAAATGTCATGTCCTCTAAAAATATATCGACCTCATCAAATGGGAGGACACAAGGCTCAAATACGGGACTATCAAGGTCTGTCGAATGAAAAATCGGTCCCTCATCAAGTTGCTTTGCTGAGATGGATCCAAGTATATCCCTGAGTTTGAGAAGATCTCCTGAAGACAAGATACTGAATCAACTGTGTATGGATACTGGAATGACTCTAAGGATGGCTGAAATGTGGGCTCCTCCTGTATCTCTTGGGATCCTAGCAGATCTAGAATCGAAGAATCTTCTATGTGAAAGAGCGGGACTGGCTCAAAATCTGACTGTAAATTCTTTTGGTCCTCAACCAATATCCGGCTCAGAGAACTCACAACAATAGGCAACACATCCATCAAATGAGAAGTATCAACATCCATATCCTCTGATCGGTGTGTGATGTTTGAATCACAATGATGCGTCACACACTCAACTGTTGTCATCTCTCCCTCTTGTGTTGTCCTGAATAAATCATCTTGTGAATATGGAGTATCTGAAAGTGAATCCAAGATGGTCTCAATTAAATCCAGGTCAGGACTGTGGTGTGAACCACCATACGAGGTAATGACATATGCAATCTGCTCTGCGGTCCTCCCCCTCATGGCGATATGGATAAGGTCAGTCATCGAAAATCCATGATCTGGAAATCGCCTCAAAAGTTCTCGTAACCTCAACCATGTATCTATTAATGGCTTCTGGGGGTTAACTGAAAAATCACGAATATAAGACTGCATCATCTCGGCTCTAAGTTGGGGGGTAAAATTTCGCAAAAACAACGATCGTAAATCTCCCCACGTAGCAATCTTCCTTCCCAATCGTCTGTGCCAAGTCTTGGCTCTACTATGAAGTGTGAATGGGAAGGTGATTAACATCAAGTCCTCAGAAGTGATATCAGAATATGATCGTGATCCACAAAAATCCTCAAACTCATCGATATGCAAATAGGGTTCCTCGTGCAATTCCCCAGAAAATTTTGGCAGTAGATCAATGAACTCTAAATTCAAAATGAATGGTCTTAAAGTAGAAGCGGACCGTGCTTCTTGATCATGGTTTTCATCCATCATCCTAGGATAGAAGTTGTCTAAATCTCGCAACTGCCCCATTCGATCGCCTATGGGATGCACTCTCATCTCGATAATGTGAACACCCATGTCTCGTGTTTGGTCAATCTGAACTCTTCGGGTGTCACTCACAGCATGTCCCAAATAGGAGGGTGGGTAGGGAGAAGATGGAAAATCAGACGGAGTTCTGACCTCCCAAGAGAGTGGGCGAGAATGATGGGCATGAAGATAAGAAGCCGTGAAATCGGGCTGGAATGGAATGCGACCCATCCTGAATAGAGGGAAATGAAGGGAGGGAGGGTGGGATAGAGGAAGAAGGTGACTGCTAATGATTTAAAGAATGCTCGTAATCGACTCACACCAAAGACATTCAAAACACAAAGCAAACCCCCAGTTCACCAACTCAACACAAATCTGACCGTGAGAGTTCGGTCTTTATCTTTTCAATTTTAAGAGTTAGGTGATCAAACAAAAGTTATACAAACACTTAGGAAACTTGAATAGGATTTGGGCACCACTCCTTAATGTGTACGCGAGCAATTAAAAACGCAGACAATGAGAGGGTTGCTCTCCCAATACAATGAGGAATTGGTTACGTTTAATTTTAGAGGTCAAGTTCAATTAGCAGTCCCATTTTTTAATTTTTGATTTTTCTATTTTTTTGGACTTTTTTCAGAAAATAACACCTAACGAGCCTTTTGATTTCCTCTTTGATTGATTTGAGTTCAAAAACAGGGGAGGAAGTCGAAAAAGCCAATGCACGGTCAAACACAATGATGCATGCAGAGATAGAAAATGTGTACCTTACTCCAGCACTCTACATGCAATATGATCGGCGCATAAAATTAAAGACAGAATATAAACTAGCTATATGATGCACGAAGAAATTGACCTTAGACAAGCAACTTCTATTGATCGTGAAGAACAATAGTTAGCTAACCGAATCGAGTCCGGAGTCCGATCTTGAGAGTCACTCGGTGCCCGCCACAACGGGTCCTGTCAGTGCTGTATGTGACTCCTCACGGCACGTGGTCGCAAATCCAATTAAACTAACTTTTTCAGTGAATTTTAGTAAGGTCCAATTACGTTCTATAGGAACAGATATTCTATTAAGTGTTGGGCCTTAGAAATTTTACGTCACAATCAACAAAAATCCTACGTCTAGGGGCCAAATCCGCGCGAATTAAGATAGCAAGTTATGGCGTGAAATCAAAAACACGGAAAACAACGGTGAGGTCCCTCAAGTGCACCGACACTTGACGAAACAGACCCCGAGAAAAGTCCAAGTCCACAAGTTCAAAGTCCTAAATTATTACAAGAAATAATTGTTCTCTCAAATAAAATGATATTCTTCTTCTCGTCTCTACTCTTCCTCCTGTGCGGGTTCTCAAAAAAAATCCAAGTCGTCCAAGCAGTACCTCGCACAAAAATCAAAGAGAGAAGGTCAAAAAACAATTATAATATAGAGAGACAAAATAGAAAAATGATTACAAAGCCATGCTCCCTAGCAACGGCACCATTCTGATGACACAAAATCCGACGCGGTCGAGATGGATAAAAATAATATCACAAGTGTGTTGTTGTTCTCAACCGCGCGAATCAGTCAACGAGAAAAATTTGTATTTTAAACCACTTAATGAAATATCAAACAATCAAAGCAAAGATAAGCGGTTTTTCGCTATTCTTTTTACCTGGTATAGTGACCAGGGTCAAACACAAGGGGCACGATTTTAAAACTAAGTAGCCAAATTTCAGAGTTATTTTTTAGTGGTTTTTTACTTTTATATTTTTTTGTATTTTTTTAAAACAGGAACAAATGAATACAAACACACACCACACTATTTTTGTATTTTTCAGAGTATTCAAAAATATACAGAAAAGTCCAAAGAAAATGTTTTTGTGTTTTATATACTTTTAAATATTTTTGGTAATTTTTTCAAATTTTTCTGATGTTTTTGTAATTTTCTAAAAATAAAACAGTGGAAAATAAAGCAAACAATGCACAGTCAGGATTATTTTGCAAATTAAAAATCTTTTACTAGCTCAAAATCCCTGAAACTTATTTTTAACAGAAACTAGAAAGCAATATCTACAATTAGAAACTGAAATCATAGTTTTTGGATTTTTCTACAATTTTCTATAATTTTTTAAAGATTTTTCATTTTTTGCAAGTTTTTTGGTTTTTAGAAATGGGAAATAGACAAAAATTGGCCAGAAATTAGAAGACACAAAAATACACCTACATTAATTTTTGTGGAATTTTGAGACTATTTTGCGAATTTTTATGAATTTTTAAAGTTTGACAAGCAAAAAGATATTGTTTTTGATTTTTTTAATATAATAAATGAAACTAAAATTGATGAAAATTTTACACAATGACAAACACTATAGGAGAAGCATGTGTGATTTTTTTCAGAATTTTTGCAATGATTAAAACATTTATTTCATTACAAAGAGCATGCAATGATAAAATCTGCTGTACAGGGGCTTAAAAGCAATTATACAAAGTTGTTGCACCATAGAATAACAAGAAATAAGATCAGGGTGAAAAGATGCAAATTACTGAAGATGGGCATGTGAGTGGCACATGATCTGGACTAGCGGGGGTGTTTCTGCAATTCTGAAAAGTTATAAAGATGTACGTGTAATTTCTCCAAAAGATCCCCTTTATTTTATTCAACTAATGAACCCTAGGGTTCTTCTTCAACCCTTCGTTGTTTCTTCACAAAGCAAAGTTGCGGCCGCCACCCACCACCTAGAGGAGGCACGGACGACACAGTAGAGGCGCGGGGCGGCGCGGCCGCGCGCCACGCGCGCGCGAGGTCGCGGACAGCGGATGATCTGGAGCTGGAGTGCGGGCGGCGCGAGGAGGACGGCCAGGCAGAGGTCGGCCACGCGGGAGGCGAGGGCGGTGACGGCTGCGACTGCGCGGGAGGAGGCTGCCCAGTTGGCGGATGCGGGCTCGCTGCCGCGGGGGTCGGGTTATCGGTGGGCGGATCTGTTCGCGCGGAAGATGGAGTTGCGGAGCCGCGCTGCCTTACTGGGAAGAAGGCGGAGAGGGCGGCCTGGGGCGCTGTGATGGAGGTGGAAGGCGTTGCCGCCCTCGCGCGGTTGTTAGCGAATGGCGGCGGAGGAGAGATGTCGGAGCCGCGCGGCCGCTGGGATGAAGGCCTTGCGCGGGAGGACAGAGTTGGCGCTGGCGTTGGCCGCCTGTATTTTTTATTTAATTTTTTGTTTTTGTTTTTATGTACAAAAAATGATATTAATTTTTTTTTATATTTTCTGTTTATGTAAATAGCAGCATAAGTAAAAAAAAGAATTTTTTTATATTTTTAGGTAAACCTGCAAAACAAAACGTTAGATACAAAAGCAAAATTTTCTTATTTTCTTTTTATTATACCTGCAAAACAAATGTTCGAGATTACAAAAAAAAATTTATTTTTTTATTGTATCTTGCAAAAACAAGGATTAGAAAACAAGATACATATATTTTTTTATTTATAAAGAATGAAGTTGGTGAATGGGCGAATCTTATGATACGATGGAATAGATTCCTGGCTCCGGTCACCGTGCGCGACCGGAGGTGGAAGATCGCGTGAGGTAGAAAAAGCAATGTGGGGATCGAGAAGTTGAGATGAAAAATTGGTGTCGGGGGCGGATCAAAGTGAGGTGAAATTTTAGGATTTTTAATCTAAAAACTACTCACTACACCTACGCAAAATTAACCTACGAATTACCTAGGAAAAGACAGGAAATAAAGTGGATCTCACCTTGGGGTTCGGACACGCCATGATGGCCTCGACGAAGCTCAAATCGCTGTCACCGATCGGATCGGAGGCTAGGACCCTCTTCAACAAGAAACCTCTCAGAAATCGGGCTCCTCTCCACCAAAGATTGATCAAGTGGAAATGAGGGAGGATGAGCCCATTAAAAAGAGATAAAAATCAAAATTGGAAAATATTCACATATACGGAAGTGTTTATTGGGTGAATTAATAAAATAATTAAATTAATAAACTAATTAAATAATTAATTACGAAATTCGAAATAAATAAATTAAATAAATTAATAAATTTATAAATTAATAAATTAATTGAAAATCAATTAGCCACCTTAATGGTGGCCATATATGGTGTGGAATAAAATCATATATATACAACGCAAGTTATTAAACCAAATAAATTCAAATAAATCCACTAAATTAAATAATTACATATGAATTTCGTAATTAAATAAATTAAATTAATTAATGTGAGATGATTAATTTTTTGGTGATTTTTATTTAAGGAAGTTAATCGTATACATATATTATACACATATAATACAATATACATAGGTACAAATAAAGAAATATTTTTATAAAAGCTTTTTTTTTAAATTTGTATTTTTTTATTTTTAATGAAAATGATATTTACAATTATATATATTATATATAAAAATAAATGTAAATAAATATGTACATCAAATATATGGGAAAACTGCACAAAACACTCTACAAAACCGACTTTTTAACCGTAATCTCCAAAAATAATGAAACCACAGCTATTTGAAAGATAATTTAATTTAGAGTATGATGGAAGTGAGTTTGGTTCAATTTGAGCTTGTATGGAGCCGGAATTGGTGTTTCAATTATCACTTTGCGGCTTTTTCTGGGTGTAATTATTTGCAATATATACAATATTTTATTTTACAAATATTTTTATTATTTACAACACAATTTTATTTACAACTTTTATTTACAAAAGTAATTAGTTTGAGGTCAAATTATGTACAAATAAAATAATATAAGTTTTGTACAAATATACATGAAAACTATTTACAAGATATTTTTGGATTTTCTAACAGAAGACCCTATCTCCCCCTATTTTATTCCTGGTCGATCAGGTCAAGTCTTGACCTTCTCTCGGGGTTAGGGCCAGTATGAATTTATTGCATAAATACATCCTTTATTTTTCTTTTCTTTTTCTTTTCTTTTTTATTCTTTTATTTATGTAAAAAAAGTGTTAAAAATATAATTTTAACAAATGCATGCAAAATGGTAAAAGTATGAAATTAGTGGGTATTTACAGGTGTTTGACTAAGGAAATGAGGCTAAAATAAAAGAATAAAGGCGATGAATCGTGGATTCATCAACAACACATGCGTTTATATAAGTAAAAATTAATATCTAATAAACAATTTGATAGAAATAAATAAAAATCCCCTAAATAGTTTACTAAATAAGGAACAAATTTACTATTTTAAGTTTTAATTAATAAAATTATTTGTTATTTTATTTTCTATTGTCTCTAGTTTTTGTGTTATTTTATATTTTAGTGGACCTGCTTGAACCAATCACAACCCATAAAGAGTTAACCTCAAGTCAATCATCCCTTCGTCATGCAAACGCCTTCAGTAAGGCATGTTTCAAATTTCTTCATGTCGATCTACTCTCCTTTTGACCTCAATTCCTTCATGAAAGGTGTGCCTTTGACTACCTCGATTCACAACCAGGACTTCATCTAAAATCGATCTTCATCGGGCTAGGTGTAAATCCTAGATCAAAGTGTCTCCGTTTGTCACCCTATATATAACTTCACATACCACATACGAGTTCAGAAAGCTCATTCGGACATAAGTAACCCCAAGTCTACCCTCGAGTTAAGATCTAGTGACAGTAAAGCCTCCTTCGGACTTGAGCGAGGAGAAGGAGACTGAGTAGAGACTCCCCCTATATGAGAAGATGATTCTCAGGTGGTGGTTTGCTTCTATGGTATACAACTTGGTTGAGGCATAGCGTAGATGTTTTTCTATTTCATTTTCAATTCCTAGTGTATTCTTAACATTAGGTATCAAGTTGATATTGCAGGGTAGTTGTATTCCCAATTTCTTCGAGTACATCGGAGCTTGATCCGGCCATTGTTTTTGTAAGTGATACCCTATCCCCGACCCACCTGTCCATATCATCTCATTCCATATCATCTTCTACATCAGATCCCTTTATGTTAACTGATGAATTTCTATTTCAACACCTTTATTCTTTCATTTTTACCGTAATTCCCTAGCTAAATGCATGTAGATAGTGTTAATTTGTGCAAAATAACATTCAGTATTTATTATATAAATACTGTATATAATACTGTAACTAATTCCAAAATAAAAGAATAAATAAAATTATAAAAATACCAATGGTATTTAATGACCCTAAATCCCAAGACCATGTTTCGATTTGGTCGATAAGGAATAAAGTATGGGGAGATAAGGTCAAAAATTACAATAAAAATCCTCATTTTTATTCTTCAATAATCCATTTTGGGACCTATTTTATTCTTTATTACTTATATATAAAATCAATAAGCTTGGTACATGAAAGTTGTAGCTAAAAATACCTAGAAAAATATAAATTTATTTCATATAAAAATAATGCATATGCATTCTTCACTCAGAAAAAATCCAAAACTCAAACTTCCCATACCCATATCTTCTCCATATGAACTTAAAATGCATCAAAATCACCTTTAATTGTATATAACTTTTAATAAGCTATTTAATGAAGGTGGTCTCATTTAATTTGGAGTTAAGATGCAAAGGTTGGATTTTGAACCCCTATTAAACAATATACTTGAATAAAATATTGATTTTATTTCTTCTTCAAGATTTTCATTATTTTATATTTTTATAATTTTGTAAATATTCTTTATAATATATGTACATAAGTAAAATAAAAACCATTAAAAATACAATAAATTAAATAAAGATACAAAAAATGCATAGATGAATATACAATATATACTTATAGAATTTATATTTACTTATTTATTTATGTTTACAAATAAACTCTGAAAAATAAAAGAAAAATACTTTTGAGTATATTAAAATAAGTTATAAATATATAAATGTTTTTTTATAAATTATAAAATCTAAAATACAAAATAAAATATGTATTATATATGTAAATATACATATACATATACTTGTAAATAATAAATTACTGTAAATAATAAATTACAATAAATTAATACATAAAAATAAATGAAAATAATAATTAAATACAATATAAAATAACAACACTTTTTAATTTATAAACTAAAGTTATTTAATTCATTAGCTATTTGTTATCGATTTTATCGATACTTTCCCTTAAGATTTTTCTGATTGGTCCACGTGGACCAACCAGAATACTCCCTGTGTTGACCTGGGTCAACACCCCCTCTCTTCCTCAAGTTGCCATTCTGTCAAAACCCAAATTTTCACCATTTTTTCCTGCTTGAGCTCATGATGCTCTAGCTAGGCATGATGTGCATTTCATGGAGATTGAATACCCTTGAATCACACCCTAGCCAAAGATCAAATTGAGTGTCCTTGAATCGGTTGCAATCATCGGTCAAAGTTCACATCTTGATAAGCCTATAAGTAAACATCTCCAACAGTCTTCCTTGATTTAATCCCTCTATGAGCCTTGAAGCCTTCTAACCTTCGCACATGTATGTTCCCAGTGACAACAAGGACATCCCCAAGGTGTTAGCAAGGCAGACGGAGGAAGAGTGGTGATCAAAGGCATCTCTTTGGCGATGCTTCTAGTCCTTGCTGAAAACCAAGTTCGAGCTATTCCTTTTATCTAACTTTAGGTAGTTTTAGTTAGTGCCATTTCATTCATGTCCTTTATTTCACAATTAGATCAGCATATTAGGATAAATTCCAAAATCTTCGATCACTGGAGCCTACTGTTCCGGCCATGCTTCAACGTTAATCCGATGTGTTATAACCCATGATCATGCCCATCTTCTTCCCTATCGCATCCTGTACCAATTCCACTTTTCGTTCCCATCGGACCCTCCTTGCATTCGTGAATCGAGGCTTCACTTTTGCCACTCGTCGGAGTCCCTTTGCTCACCTCCATCTTCATGCATAATGGTTTCAAATCAGGTCATGGAGATTCGCTTAGAGCACAGGATCTTTCTTTTCCAGGTAACAAGCTCAAAGTGGGTCGATTTCAGTGTAGGATAGGTCCCCAAGCACCCAGAACTTTGATGAGCTCCAGGATCCTTCCCAGTGGGGCCCGGACTTTCTTGTTGGTGCCACATGATGCGAAAGCTCCCATATGGACCAATAAACACGAAGAAGGGTGGTCGGAGTGAGGAGGGATGCCCAATCGTATCAAGGGAAGGGAGATGTTCTTCCCTGTTCTTGCTCCGAACCTCAGCACCACAAGTTGCATGGCACGGCCCAGATCTAATCTCGGATGTTGATTCCATGCGAAACAATGCCACGCCTTAGCCTTCAATCAAGTTAAATGGCACATGCTTGGTGCCACCACAACCGCTTCCTTTCACCGATTAATGGGGGTAATATCACATATACCCATCTGTATTTTTTATTTTACTTTTAGTCTAGTAAATTTAATTAATAGTGTAAATACATATGTACATTTTGCAAGTAGACCCCTGTGCATCTTGGATATTACATTTTGGTCCTTGCTAACTCAACTCACGTGGTCCCCCACATGAGCTGGACATTTTGCTTATTTACCCTTACGGGTTTTGATTATTACAATTTCGATATCCAAAATTTCAATTTAGTTATAAAATTATCGGTATTTACATGTAATTCCTTGCATTTTATTTTATATGCAAAAATGCCATGTTATTTTAAATATTTTTATGCATGATTGTTTAATTTTTATAAATATCATCCATACTTCAAAATTTTTGGAAAAATAGGATTAGTAACTGGGTGCATGCTCTTCCATGCTATATAATTAGTTTTGCAATTCATGTACTTTGCCTATTTATTGAAAAACCAATAGAGCACATTTTATCCCTTTTTACGTTTAAAAATAAAAAACTATAAAGCCTTTTTCAAAAATTCCAAAAAAAAATTGTATTTTGTTTATTATAGTATTATATAACTCCAAACTAAAAATCCCTAAAAGTAGAAAAGGAAACAACTAAAAATTAAAAAGCTCCAAAATCCTAATAAAAATTATAAAAATTCTACAAAAAATCCAAAAATATGTGTTTCTATTTCTGAGATTTGTTTATCTTATTTGTTAAATATAAAAATTAGTTTTAAGGAATTTTTAACCAATTGTATAATTTTAATACCTTAAATTATTTAACATATTTCTTTATTTCCTATTTTGTGATATTTGGAATATTAAAAATACCTAAAAATTAGGGAAACAATCTTTTGAAAATCACAAAAATAGTAAAAATATGAAATATTATTCTATAATTTTTTTTATTATTAGCTATTTTTATACCTATATTACCTTAGCTTATATTATATATCTATATGTAGTTATACATAAGTTATATTATCATCAATTATAAGGAAAAAATGGGGATTCCCCTAGTAGTCAACATGGCTGCCCCCATCCCATTTTTCATAAAATTTTTTATTTTTTTGAAAAATATCGCCATGTATATTCATCCCTACATCTCTCCTACATGTCATTCAAATTTCGTCAGAAACAGAGACTCTGATGCCCTCCAACTAGAACATGTAATTTTAGCGGTCTTAAACTGTTGTAATCGTAGCTGTTCTAGATGGAGGGCATATGAGTCTTTGTTTCTGAAGAAATTTGAATGACATGCAGGAGGGATATAGGGATGAATATACATGGCGATATTTATAAAAAATATAAAAATTGACAAAAATTGGGCGGGGGATATCCCCACACACCCCTTATTATAAATATTGTATAATTATTTTCAAGCCCTAAAAAATTATAAAGTATAAATAAAAAATAAAAAATACACAAAAACATTAATTAATTAACTCATTAAGCAAATATTGTACAAAATATACCTATATTATCAATTCGTTATTTATTTATAAATAATATACTTGCTACCCCGAGTTGTTTCCCTGTATTTGATTTCTACCTACCTGTCCATTATACACATTCATTGTATGGTATAATAAATTTTGATTCACGCTTATTTTTTTATACTTATTCTTATATTGTGTGGGTTAATTATCATTTTAGTCACTAGTCTTGTGTTCAATCACACAATGACAGCTAATTGTGTGAGATTAGCCTACCAACCTCGATTTTATGACTAGTCATTGATCAACTAGATCTTTCTCAGATCCACGATCAGTATCCATCCTTTACCATCACTAGAGATCCATCCCCTTCACATTTTTTGTGATTTTTGTGCCTTTTTGTGGGTCGAGGCCAAGCCCTCAAGCCCAAGGCCATTTTGCACAGGTCAGGATGAGAGAGCTCCATTTGGAGCATCTTCAGATACCTAGAACTCGTTCTAGGTTTGTCTGAGCGTTAAAGAACTCATGTCTCTCTCAGCGAGACCTGGAGCCTTCTACAAACCATCATTAGTTGTAGAATGCTGACAGGAAACTGTTGAGCCCGATCCCGAGCTGATTGACCAGCTCACGAGTGAGATCCAGTCGATCAAAGGATGAGGAATGACATGTTGTTCCTCGTTCTTCATTCTATCTCCAGACCATTGGATCAGGAAGCATTTACAATTTATATCGTAGTTGTAGGATCATACGCAAAATAAAGCATGCCTCCACCATCAGATCGGTTCAAGTGAATCCACGTGGAGCATCACCCGTCATTGGATCACACATAGTAGGGGTATATTGAATATTATGCCCCTTCTTTTTATAATTTATTTTTAGTACTCAAACATTCCTCTACCAAGTAACACTTTTATAATGTTTTGTACTTAAACAATCTCGCTTATTTTAATTCCACTTATGTGCAGTGCAATGTCACCTCATGTGAGGTGCCTGCAAATTTTGCAAGAAACCCCCTCTAGGTTTTGGCATTTTGTTTGCTCCTAAATTTTGTAAAATCAATGTAATACTTTTGGAAAAATTGCATGTTTGTTCATCAAACCTATTTTATTTACATTTATATCCTTACTATGCACTTTTAAATTATAATTTTATTTTAATTAGGAATAGTGTATGCTTGGCCCCTAGACTTTGTAGTTCTATTATCAAATGAATGAACAGTTCCTGAAAATTACATTTTAGTCCATTTATTGATGATTTATTCTCTTAGTTGTATTCGAATTATTTTAAATAACATTTTATGTCAAATAATTATAGGAAAATTAACTTAAGTGCATGAACCCTATATTCGTCACATATATTTTTTGCAAGGCATTATTTTCCTATTTATAATTCCCGTTTAGATAATTAAAATGCATAAAAAACAAAATATTTTCAAAAATTATAAAAATATAGTAAGTATCTTTTGTTCTATTTTATCACCTGACTAGAAATCTTTAAAAAAAATAACACCAAAACCCTAAAAATCATAAAATACATAAAAAATTATAAAATTATTAAAAATTTTAGGGAAAAAAATCCAAAAAATCTATTTCCTTTCTCTGAATTGTCTTTGTGGTATGTAATTTATATTAAAAATAGTTTAGAGTTATTTGTATTACAATCTACTTTCAAAATCTTAAACAAGTTTCTGAATTTTTTTATTCGCTATTTTTCTTAATCTTAAAAATGCATGAGATAGAAAAATTCTCCAAACATAACTAGAAATAGAGAAAAATATTTAAAATCCAAAAACATTTTAATTTCTTCATTTTGACTTATAAAAATAAAAACATCTCTTCTCTTTATTTAATCTATATAGTCAATATATATTATCTATATATTATTATATACCTTATTTTAAAAATTTAAAAGGAATTAAAAATTTTCCAAATAAAATATATAAACCTTTATAAATCTTGAAAATTTGAATATTATTAAAAACTCAAAAAAAATATAAATTTTAAAAAAGAAATAAAAGCAAGCAAAATAAACATCCAAAAATATGTAGCAACAATTAATATTATGTTCATCTATCCTCGTTTCGACTTTTCTAAGTTCGACACTATGACTATTTGCCTTATACACGCACTTATCAGAGTTATAATAAATTTCTAATTCACATGTTACACTTTGATTGAATTATCATTTACATTGTGGATTTGATTGTTCTTATATCATGATTTGTTTAAAAAACCCATGCATTTGGAAAATCAAGTATCCATTGTGTACTTGGTTGCAAACTTCCACTACCTCCGTTGAATCAAAAGCATGCAAATGATTATACATGGATATGAACATGTGTTGTATTATTCTTATTCTTTTTAAAATATGAATACAAGTGCTGATACATATATTACTAAAAATGAAAAAAATTTATTACCATTTATTGAAAACAGTTTCGGATATTAAAAGGATTATGATCACATACATATAATATAGTAGTAGAAATATACAATTCACATTAAATTTACAAGTATTGGATTTTGGCTTATATGTGATGATATTCGTATCCATGTCCATTTTGAAATAGATATAGAGACGGATGTGAAAATATATAAATGCATACAAATAATGAATCTGATATGGATATATTACATATCGGTTTACATCCCTATTTAAAATTTTAATCCAGTCATTCTTTTCTAGTAATGTATCTTGTTGTTCCACTGTATCTCAACATTTACGCCGACTATCATCTATACTGTCTCCCTTTATTTAAATGATCATGTTATATATCCGCAGTGTCCACTAAATCACACATGTCCATGAATAAAATTGTAATTGACGTAAAATTGGTAAACAACACCCATTTAATAGCATAATAATAATAATAAGATTAATAAATTATATAGAAAATAAATGAATAATTGAATGTATGTCCTCGTCGGTATCCTTGCCAATGAATTGAGGGACGCAACAAATGGATTGTTGCAGTAATGACAAATAGTATGTCATGAAAATCAATCTCATAAATGAATTTACGGGAAAAAAATAAATAGTCAATCTTGAGGTTTCTCTGTCTATTTGTATGATATATAATCGAATCTCCTAATGATAGAAGTGATATCTCCCATGAGTACCCGTTAACCATAGAAATAATCGGGTTCCCGTCAGAAACGAACCCAGTTGTAAGGGTCGAGGTGGATCGGTATCGAATTGACGAGGATACCCACTTCATGAACACCACTAATTTCTATTATCATGAAAAGTATACAAATATGATAAAAGAAGGTATAGAATTATGTTATGTAGGGTTAAAATTAAATCTATGACTATATTTATATACGAAAACTGATATACGGACATGGATGTTTGCGGATATCAAAATGATATCCATATCTGTATCCATTTTACGGATACAAACATCAAAATCTGTATAAAACGAATACGGAGACGGATCAGATACGGATATATCTGTAACCATTTACATCCCTAGATGGGGGACACGATTCCAATTCTAAATTCTCGGATAATGTGGGGCACAGAGGGCTCGTGTGGATTTCATATTCGTAATTCTCAGATGTGCGGGAGAGACAACCATATATTGCCACATTTTTAAAATTTTTAATAATACAAAATAAAATGGATGTGAAAATTTAGGGAGGTCACGTGCCCCCATACCCTTATGTGGGTCCGCCCATGGTTCATCTGCACCTCCGGAAAGGACTTCGAGATTTTTCACGTGGCCTCTTCATCTCCTCGGAGAAATCAACGTGGTTGCCAATCTTAGGCGCAGATTCATTAATTTGGACAGCTCGCTTTGGAACTGCCGAACCCAACCGTCACTTAATTGCGCTTCCTGTTACCCTCTTTGAATGACGAAGACGATTTTAGTTTCGGGGCCTTCATTCTGTGTGGATCACTGAAGTGGTTGCAGTCCATCCATCTATAATGGTAGATCACCAACCTCCCTCCATTTTGCTATGTTAATTTATCCTCTTTGTAATACCCATCCTTAAGCTAAATGTCGTCTCGTCATAAATTAGACTAAGAATAAGAATCGAAGGAGTGGTCTAATGGTAGTGTTGGACATGCGAGCCCACGGCGAGCCATTATGCAATAAATGTTATTGCATATATCATTCCCTGATCTGAAATGAAGAATGAATAATTTGCATAATATGTCCCTTAGTACAATTAGGGTTATGTACCATGGCCATCTTAATAATCATACAGCTGTTGATTCAACTATTGAATCATAGATGCCGATGCTTGGATGAATATCTAAAGGGTTAAATTGAGGACTCATCAAGCACCATCCAAATTATTGTTAAGAGATGATCTCCAGCCTGAGTAGGAGATGGCAATCCTTTCTCATTTAGGCTGATATATAACCGACCTCTTGATGCAGGTCCTCTGCATAAGAATAGAGATTCGGAGGTGTCAGATTAGTTAGGTCGAAGAGTTGACTTAATGAGATCGAGATAACCAAAGTCCTATATCGTATGCTGACACGATACAGTCATGCATCCTCTGACCGGAGACAGATGTGTTACTATATGTTTGAGTATGTACATTTGACAGACCAATAGGTTGATGACCTAACCAAGGTCTATACACCGACGCGCTGGTGTGCATATAAGGGCATATGAGTAATACGATCTCTCAAAGGGATCATACAGGTTCATTTACTGAACCGGAAGACATGAGCTCACTCATGAGATATTGGGAAGAATCAAATTCTGTGCTCGGTCATCTCGCTTTGGAAGCTTGACTGAATTTGTAGGTTTGATATGTACTTTTGGAAAGTATATGATCAAGACCTAGGTATGATATACACTTTTGGAAAGTATATGATCGATACCAACTCCCAATGATCGAATGTGAAGCTTACTGATAAAACCATGAAGTAAACAGTATAAAGTTGATCCAATACTTCGATTTTATTCTGAGTCTTCCAGTATGCAGGATGTACAGGTATTGGGAATACCTGAGGGTGATGTGATCATAAATGATTGTATAACCATGACGCTTCCATTCCTAGGGAGTGATGAAACGGGTCTGGATTTTAGTGACTCCTCTTGGTAGGGAAGTGATATGATCTTAGTCCAAATGTTGGACATTGATCTGAATATGATTCAGATGCAATGAGAAGATTATATTTGCGATCTTGATTTAATCGAGCATCTATGGGAGGTCTGCGATCTGGGTTTGAGATATGATCTCAATATCCAAGTCACTACATGTGGAACAATACAATCACCATGTCCTTATCTCCAAGTATTCGCGAAGAAAGCACATTATCCTCGAAAGAGTTCATGGATAATTTCATTGTTGATATGAGTATCCGAGTATTGAGAAAATGGATAATTAAATGTGATTTAATTATCATGATTATAAAGAGAGCTATCTTAGATAATTAAATGTGATTTGATTATCAAAGATGTAAATAATATGAATGTGATTCATATGATTTGAGAACACGAGAATAGAAATCCAAGATGATTAAATGTGATTTAATTATCATGAATATGAATAATGTGGATAACAATATCCATATTAGTCATATATATTATAAATGTGATTATAATATATAAGAGAGAGCTGTTTGTAATTTACATTTGTTAATTAAATGTTGATGTGAATTGGATTCACATTGGACAATTAATTGAAAATGTAATTCACATTTTATTTTGGGTTGTTAATATGATTCACAATGTTCAATGGCAAGATTGCAATATTCACAAAATAATTATCAATTATTTTTGTAGAATAATTTACAACAAGTGTTGTTGTAAATCTTGGAGATTTCCATGGAATAATGTAATCTCATGAGATTACATGATATTGCCACCAAATCCAATGTTATGGGAGGTAATCTTCATTCCATAATCTTCATGCTTGATTGATTTAATTTGGGATTGATTTATATTGATTTATCGATATAGATTTAATCTAAATTAAATTAATTGCTGTTGGTTTTTACCAACACAAATCTTAGCCATTAAAAGAAACACAGACAATGAGAGCCATTGGATTTGTGTTGCCCATGAATTGTGATCCATGGATCCCAAAATATTATAAAAGGAGAGGCACCCCATTGCTCTTATTTACACACAAGAGAACATAAGTATTTATCTCTCTTTCTCTCTACACATCAGCCCTCTCTCTTCCTCTCTCATGGCCATCCACCATGGATGCCTTAGAGGGAGTCTCCATCGCCGCAGCGTCGTCGTTATGCTGCCGATCGTTTGCTCGTGGATCTTCGTCTCCTTTGGTGCGCCTCGCTCGTGAAGAAGACGTCGTATCTCATGTATCGAGATCAGGAGATCCACCACTTGGATCATCAACATGGATTGAGAGAAGCACACGATTCATCCCCGCGCTCGCAAGCGTCTCCTCCGCCGGATCGGACTTGAGACAGGAGGTCTCTTCGTTTAGAGACTCGATCGCAACCACGCTTCAAGAAGTAATCTTATTATTTATTTGTGGTTTAGACGAAAGGATCCAAGAAGTGTTCTTGGATCATGTGGTTTCGTCACATGAAATTTTTTTAATTTCCGCTGCATAGAACAACTAGTGCGACTAGTCGTTCTTCGTCGTATTCGATACGATGCTCACGCTTCCATGATGCGCTTGAGGATCTAGTCATATCCTTCAAGTAGTGCAGTGTCTCTATATCTTAATGGACACGGGTTCGAATCTCAAGGGGATGCTTCGGATCCCCAAATTTATCAGGCCTGCTACGAAAAAAATTAAGCTAATAATAACAAGACACTTCATATCATATCATATATATTGAAAACAAGTTGTCAGGGTTAGTTATCCTGGATAAAGGTGCACCTAAGCCCGAGACGTTACAAATTCTATCAGAGCAAATGCTCTCTCATATAGTGGAAAGGGCTCCGAGGAGGCCTAAGGCCGTGACGTCACAAATAGTATCAAAGCCATTTTCCTTCTAATAGTAGAAAAGGCTGCCAAAAAGATGGAACCGTCCCTATAAAGAGAAAAGAAGAAAGAACTATCTCGAGTGTGCAACGACCGCTGTCACTGTAAATACGTGATAGGTCATATTGTAATGAGGATGTTGTGAATATAAGTTGAGGAGGTTATGACACCCTAACATAGTTCCGTACAGTGGCGGATCCAGAATTTTACCTAAAGTAGGGCATTACAATGTACAAAACTACAATGTTCATAAAAATTGACAATAGTTGATTCGTATACATAAGTAAACATATCAATTAAACTAGAATTCATAATTTACTCATAGTTGGATCATCTTATTCTTTAATATTTTGAAAATAATTTATAATATCATCATAAAAAATAATTAGTCGGCTCAGTCTTTTCAAAAGCTCAACAAAAGTTCCATACAACAATAATGTTTTATTTCGAGGTACATAAGGATTAAAGTTACACTGAGAACCCAAAATTTAACTCCAACGTATAACAAATATCATACTATGAAGAAGATACAATGAAATATTTATTAAATCAAATTTCTCACCACATAAAAAAGGAATACATCAAACCTAACAAATTATGATGCTAACAAATTATGATGCTGAAGGAAGATAGGTCTCAATAGAGAAAGAAGGCACGATGTTAATAAAAATTGAAGCTAGAAATATCATTATTGAGATGTGTGAGAAAGAACAAGAGATATAATGGTTACCACGAACTTATTCTTTTGTGATCCATGCATTCATCTTTTCTGAGTTTCTATCGGTCAATTGTCATCCGAATCTTGTCAGTTTCTTTTGCTTCACTTTTCGTTTTTATTTTTTAGAGTCACGTTGATGGGTAGGTGGTCTATTAGGTTGACTCTTACGGCACCGCTTCCATGCACACCTACCCGTCCATCTAGGTTGGTTCAAGAGAACCCTCTCTTTGAACCAAAGATTGCTTGGTCTTCTCCTTTGTTTTCATCTCCCGAGTCGATTCACAAGAACCTTTTGTTTGAGCTGATTTTGGGATATTCGTCTTCTTCAAAGTGTGACCTTGATCATGTAGGTCTTTCTCATTCTCCTCGTTTTTCTTCTTCTCTTCCTCCATTTTCCATCCCTGCCCAGAGATAGTTCTGATTGGGAAGGGAGCAGAACTGCAACATTATTCAGAGACCATAGATCATAGGGCGATCAACGCCAGTCTTGCTTCCCTCGAGATTATGCAAATCCAGATTAGGGAGAAAGAACTTTTGATGATCGAGGTCCGTGCTAAGTTAATACATCTGAGAGAGATGAGGTACATTCCAGAGGATGATGAGCCAGATTAAGAGGAGAGAGTAACTACGAAACCTACATGTACGATGAGACAACTCTACACACCCGGAGCTTCTTCTACTATTAGGTGGATTCGGCTTCCTTCCATTCACGAGTCATTTGTCCTTACACCTCAGATGATTCAGATGTTACCTATATTTCATGGGCAGTCTACTAAGGATCCACATTTGCATCTTCGAGAGTTTGATTTGATATGTAGTACAATACATGACTCTCGAGTTGATGAGGATACTATTCAGATGATAGCTTTTCCATTCTTCCTGGCCGACAAGGTCGTGTACTAGTTTCAACATTTAGGGAGAGTTATTACTACATGGGAGCAGCTTCTTATCAAGTTCTTGAGCAGGTTCTACCCTATTGGACGTATGAATGTTGTGAGGTCTCTCATTGTCATCTTTGCCATATCTGGGAACGAGCCGTTCCACGAGGGCTGGGATAGATTTAGAGACCTGATTGATAGGTTTCCCCACCATGGTATTTCAAAGCTGAGCCTGTTAAGAGTTTCATCAGTGGGTTGATACCTGACTTAAAGGGGTTGGTGAGTACAACTTATGGTGGTTCATGCTTTTTAAAGCATGGACGCTGTTTGGGATATTTTTGAGGAGATGGTCATCATGCCACTATAGTCCAGACATATTCTCATACTCAAATGGAGTCATCAACACTTCTTCACCAGTCTATCAGGGCACAAGTTAAGGAGGGTCCATTGATTCCTACTTCCTTTGTGTCTTTGTCACATGTGATGAGGGTTCTTAGTCATAGATTGGACCATGTAGAGATCATTGAGATGATATGCCACCAGTTGCACAAGCTCAATAAGATCGACGAGCGTGTGAGGAGCATTAGTAATATGAAGAGTTAGATAGTATAGATGACATCCATTCTAAATTCAAAGTCACCAGTTGATTCCATGAACAGAGAGAGCTTCACTTTCATCCGATATAAGTATCCAGTACAACAAATACATCATTTTTAGCATGATCTCATGTCATACCCTCTTGTTCATGAGCTCGAACCTCATCAGTTTCAGACTTTTACTTAGTGGTCATTGGATTCACATATTCTCTTGTAGTAGCAGTTCTCACAACAATCTCAGCAATGTTTGGATGACTCATCAGGTTCTTTAGGATCTTCCTATGAGAACTCAATTTTAGAGGATCTTTCCCATATGGTTACAGATCAATATGATACATTTAGTGAGATATGGATGAGTTCAAGAAGCGGATTTAGAATTTAGTACGTGATCATGCCGCCACGCATACATAGATGATAGATTCTACCCTTCAGTCATAGATGCCACTAGAATCTATTGATGATGTTGATTTTATATCTCCTAGGAGTGGTAGAGTCCAAGCTGACGGTGACTCAACTAGGCATGATACATATGTGCTATTTGATGGTACTTGTGAGCCAATTGACCATGATGTTGACAACGGTGTTGATGCTGCTACTATCCGTAATGATCTAGTTAGTGTTGTTGTTGCCACCAAATCTGAGGAGGATGTTGTAGAGATAGATGTTTACCATCTTTTGTACATAGTGATGAGAGAGAAAACTATAAAAAATGTGAAAATAGAATCCATAAAAAGGAATAAAGACAAGAATTCATATGCTAGTTCTTCTTTATTTGAGGATACACATGTTGGTAGTTCTGATTTGGGAAAAAGATATTCTTATACTTTTACAGATCCTCTGATTGTACATACCTGTGGGGAGGATGTATAGACTCCTTTTCCTCAAGCTCTTTGCTTGGGAAAAAGCGAGAAAAAATAAAATCCCAAAAAGAGTTAGATGTTAGACCCGATGAAAGAGATGCTTGATAGATTCACCATCTATCTTACTCTTTCGAAGGCCTTAGCACACATCCCTCTTATAGAAAGGACTCAAGGAGAGAACCACAACTCATAGAAAGAAGAGACATCGCAACCATTATTCAGAGATACATATGTTGACCATGGATACTTGTCATGCCATCTAGAACCGACTCCCAGTCAAGAAATAAGATAAGGGAGTGTCGTATGTAAGATGCGAGATTTTAGAGCATACTTTTGATCGCACTCTACTAGATAGAGACTCTTCAATTAATCGCATTCCTTCTTACTTACTCGACAAGTTCAAGTTTGGATCTCTTTGACCAAGAAGAACAATCTTGTAGTTTTCTGATAGATAGATCAAAGAGTCCTAATGGATTGATTGAGGACTTTATCATCATGATTCAAAGTTTGCAGTCCCCCGTGGATTTCGTTGTGTAGAACATGGAAGTCCTTAAATGTGTCGCATATATACCAGTCATATTAAGATGACCTTTTCTGGAGAAAGTGAAGGCTGATCTGATTATGGTACCAGGAAGGTGTACTTTTGCATCTAGGCAAAAGTATACATATAGAGATGATCCAGGATCGTATAGCCAGATCAATAGAGTTAGAGCAAGCATCGGATGACAAGCTTGACAATCACCCGGACTATGACTTTGTGCAGACAGATGATGAGGTAGTATGGGCAGATCCGGGCACACGATCTTTTATCATCCCTTCTGGCGAATCATATTGTATGATATTTGATGATCAGAGATGAAATAGCACATTTCTGGAGCTGAGTAGAGATAATGTTGAGAGAGGCGATTATGGTAGTTTTACATTTAGTTATGACTCTATTGATCCCTCCGAGTCAGAAGTCAATGTTGATTGGCAGTATTTTGATGAGTTCTTGACTTTCACTGACCCATTATCTGGCATGGAGACCATTATAGAGCAATTATGCTAGTTGTTTGATGATCAATCTCTCGCCTAGTCATATCTTGAGCATGTTAATTAGCAAAGCCATGATGATAGTTCTTCTTCACTTATGATTTCTTCTACAGAGCCTACAACCAGGTTGGATACCGAGCACATTCAGTCTAGTCAGCTATCATATGAGTAGTATCAAGTTCATTTAGAGCCAGAAAAGGTTGAGTTTGAACATTCAGATTTAGTATCCTACACCATGCCCTCACTAGACAATTCTTCATGTTCCTTCTCCCCTGAGATGAATCCTTTACCTCAGAACATGAAATATCGATTAGTTGTTGGCGAGCCTAGAATGATTCTGGTTATTATCGCATTTGATTTGACAAAAGATCAAGAATCATGTCTGATGGAGATTATCGAAAAAGAATCTAAAGGAAATCGGTTGGTTAGTAGCCTATCTCTGTGGGATTGCCTAGCTCTATACTCCCATCACATCTTTTTAGAGGATGATGCCAAACCATATCATGAGTTTTAGTGCAGGCTGAACTCGAGTCACTGAGAGGTGGTTATGAAGGAAATATCCAAGTGGTAGATCACCGATGTTATCTATCCCAACATCGAATCTAAATGGTTTATTCCTTTGCATGTTGATGAACCTCAATTTCATCATGTTAATTTTCACATTTTATTCCCTTAACTTAAATTAGTGTCAATAAAAGCCAGAGTAATTGTTTTATATAACATGGTCTTAAAATAAATTAAAAATACAAAAAATAACAAAAGCAAAAATCGTAGTGTTTTTATGCCTCAAAAACACTCACAAAAAATATTTCTCTTTGTTTAGCTTCTTTTGCATTTTTTGTCAACATGAAACTTGTAGATCTCATCAAGATATACAACTTTTATGTTTTGTGTTTTTCCAAATTTAGCATTCTTCTTCTTCTTTTTCATGTTTTTCATCTGAATAATCAGGTTAAGCCACATGAATCCTTCTGGTTGTGCCATGTGGCTCGCTGCCCTCTCTCCACGTGCCTCTGCCTCCTGCCATCAGATCGCCTTATGGAGCTTCAATCCACGCCTCCTACTCTAGCTTCATCTACAACCCTTGGTCTCATATCCATATTCTATCCGTATCGTCCTTCTCTGCTCTCTCATCGGCCGTTGGATCACTAGATCCAACGGTACCACGTGCCTTGCCCGTGGCCCTTAGATGTGCTCTAATAATTTGATCGAAGCCACTCCTTCGCGCCCTCCTCCGGACCATTGAATCGCAAGATCCAATGGTCAATGCTCTGTCTTCCACCTTCGTCTGCACCCTCCCTCCCACGTTCTCCTTGTCAGCACGTCACCCCCTTTCCATTTTCCCTATCTCCTAATCACCTCCCTCACCTCTCTGAACGTGCTCCACCTACGACCAATCCTCCATGACCCTCGCGAACAGTACACTTCCCCACGTCTCCCTCTCTCTCGCCTCATATTTCAACAAATACCCATGTCATCCACCACCTTCGACTCAACTCTTCCTACTTCAAATACCCCACCACCGCTCAATTGTGATGGCGCCCACCTGTACGCATGCCCCGACCCAACATCTCTCCTTCCCTTGGTGACAAACATGGAATGAATTGGGGCACGACGACGACTGCCAACCCTGGTGAAGACCCATGGCCATGGTAGGCCATGTCCTGGTGCCCTAGAGCACCATCGAGCTGCTCCACATGCCCGCATGAGTTCAGTGAAGATTGGAGTGCCCACCAGTGCTCATCCCAGGCGCCTTCAGTCGCTCCATTCTCCATGTAAGTCTCTCAATCTTTCTTTTGCTTTTCTTTTTGATTTCTCCTATTTAATTATGCTTACATACGCTCGTTCTTTCGTAACTAACCATCACCCAAGTTTCCAAACACCTCGGCCATCTTCGCGCTCACTACATCCACCTTCTCCTCTCTATCAGACCCCAGCTCATGCCACCCATTTGCTCCGCCAGCCACGGTAAAGGATCCTAACTAGTCTCCACTTTCTATGTCTGCCAAGCCTTCCATTTCACTAAATTCGGATCACGCACAGTCGCTTTGGCTATCTACTAACATTCTAGATGCTATATTGCTCATGGTCGGAGCTTCATCGGAGCGGACTTCTCAAGCTCTGCCTCCGACGAGGGGATGTCGCTGGCCACCTCCATGCAGACCAAGCCCTCTCCGTGCTTCAAATTCTATCTTCTTTCTTCCCAGATCATTCTTGGAGCATCATCAAGAGTGGAGGACAATGGCGGAGCTACTGCAGTTTCACCGGAGTTTGAATCGCGTTGCCACCATCGAAGGAGGAGGGAGCTCCAGATTGAACATGTACCATTGGATGGCACCCTCCCGGTGCTTATCCAACGACCTACATTGGGCCACGTCGACTCCCCGGAGCACGCACAGTCACCGTCCGATCTCCATGATCGGGCAGCCCACATGAGGCCATGTCACCGCCCTGAACCTACATTTCGAGCCTCCAGGTTCGGAACACCCAAGCCTCAGTCGAGCCTCCTAAGCCTCGCCCGAGCCTGCGCCAACATTCGAGCCTAGCCCCACGTGCCTTGGTCACGTGAGGGATGGGAAATTCGCAGGGAGGGCTGCCACTTTATTTAATTTGCAAATAGGTCCCCTACGCACGTGAAGACAATACACGTCTGGGATAATTGCACCCGACCCCTTCTGGGTTTTAATAATTGCAATTTAGTAGCATGTGGGAAATTATTGGTAGGGCCTCGTTAATTTTCATAATTACATTTTAGTCCTTCCACAGACTTGTTTGCAATGTTCTTCTATTTATTTTTAATGGTTTCTTTGTATTTATGACCCTAGACTTCTTTGTGAATATCTTGAACATGCAATCTCCATTTTTATTAACTTTGGTCTCATTTCGAAGCTTGTTTCACTGTCTTTCTGATGGCATGACTTATTTTATGATTTTACAAAAAAAAATCCAGATGAGTAATTATCATTATATAGTGTCACATGTCTAATTATTGTTATGATGTTGAGTAATTTATAAATGAGTATGCTTACTAAATTAATTCTAAAATTGATCTCATATTAATTGCTCATTGATTCTCTTATTTGGGTACATTCTCATAACGTTTCACTTGCATCTCACTACATGATTAAAAATCAAATAAAAGGTGTCGTCCTGTGTCTACCTCAACTACATCACTTGTCCTTGTGTTTCTTTCTGCATTTTGACCTATGAGTTCTTAATTCATCATTTATTATGAGTAATGAGAGTCTAAATATATACTTAAGAGGCTCGTGTCCTTGAATTCGACCCTTTGCTTGTCTAAGTAAAATAAATTCGACTGCTTGCATTTAATTGATATATCTATCTGAGTGGTTTTGGATGGATCTCATTCAACCCGACTGCAATGAAATCTGATTGTTAATCCCACACTTTTAAAGGGTTGAATTCTGGGTTAATCAAATTGCGTCGTTGTCGGGGACACGACTCATCTTTTATTTTATTTAGGGTTTTATTATTTGATTAAGTGATAATTTTTTATTTTAGGTCTAGTCATTTGTTTTGCTTGCATTATGTTTATAATTCTTGAATATCTATCTAATGTTTGCTTTTTGTGGCAGGGTCTCTTGGTTATCAAGGAGGCAAGCAGCAGAAGCTCCCGCTGCGGGAGCCATAGAAGCAACATTAGAGAAATTGAAGAGAATTATGGTCTTGCAACTTTTCATGCATTGCCTATAAATATCCGTCTTTACAATGATCTTCATTTAAAGACTCGCGATTGTAAATGAACAAAGGATTTTTTGTGGTTGTGTGGGACTTGCCCCACTTGAGTATCAACCTAGGATCAGACACGTGGCTCTCCGAGCTATTTCATTTTTTATCTTCTGTGTTTGATCGTAGGTAGGACACATATTAATTTGAGACATATATAGACATCGCTTCATTTAGCCAAAAATTAAATATGTTTTTCCCCGCTAATAGAAGCATGTTAGGTGTGGTTTTCATCAACTTGCATACATTCAACATTTTGGTTCTAATTCAGTCTTGATTTTCATGAAGATAGCTAAAGGCACTACGAGTTTTATTCTTTTGCATAAATCATGATTTTATCGTATGCATTGTCTTTTTCTCGACATCCCTTCCTGGATTGATCACCTAGGATTAATGGAAATTAAGAATGAGTGGTAGATGATGTTTCATTGATTTATGTTCTCATTAAATCAGTCATAACCTTAAAACTAAAAGTTGGGACTGATAATGCAAGTTGACCAATAAAATGGAGTAAAATCAAGTTTTGGGAGAGCAACACCCTTTTTACATAGGATATTGTTTATTTTATGTGTCATAAATCCTTACATAAATTAGAATGAATTTGCTTTTATCACCAATAAAAATGAAAAGATAATTAACCAATATTTGTTTGTTTCATGTGTGAGTTGGTGAATCAAGGGTGTTGATTGAGCCTTGATTGTTTAGACACTCTCCCATAGATCCTAGGTACTCCATTCATCACCATAGATTCATTCCTTCACTTGTACATCCATCCTAACCTCTGTTGTTCCCCTCAGGTCTCTCCAACTTCACTTATCCATCTCTTTACTTAGGCTATTCTTAGCCTAAGTATAGGGGGGACCTGAGTCCCCGTGAATTCCTGACTCATTTTTCTCTTCTCTCTAATACTTAGGTTATTTTTAACCTAAGTATAGGTTGTGTCATCCTCAGTTCCTGTATTCTTTCCTATATCTTAACTTGAGTTATAGCGTTGTCTCATTTAGTGCTATGAGGACATACCAAAAGTTAAGTATAGGGGGGTATACTGTATATACAATATATATGTACTTCAGCCATAACTTTATTTTGGAAAATTTTGAAAAATTTAAAATTTTTTTGGGCTAGAATATAAATTTTCTGAACTAAGTTAGATAAAATATTTTCAAAGGTTGAAAAATTTTCTTTACTATGTTACATTATTTTGAAGAAAATATTTTGAAAACTTTGAAAAAAATGAGTTTTACTTATTTTGAAAAAAAATGTTTGAAAATGTTGAAAAATCTTTATATATGTGACATTGTTTTGAATGTCTTTTCAAAAATTCTTTTTCAAAGAGCATTTAAATAAGTCTAACTTATGTCTGTAAATATTTTTTTTGAAAAAAATAAAAAAATGGATGAAGGAGTTGGTTTAAATCCATGACACTTTCACATTCATGCAAGATTAGCGATGTTCAAGAACACTTGGTTTGAAGAGGTTTTGAGATTTTAAGTTAACCGACCTTAGTCATTAGGGTCTCTTACTTAATCATCCATATTTTTCTTGTTTTGACAGATTTGTGTTCTATATTGCATACTTAGTCTCTAACCTTAAGAATATGATCAACACTTCACATTCACGACTACGGTTATGATGAGAGGAGTTGAAATTTCACTTGAGGAACTGGCATGAGGGATTTGAGTTTGGACTCGATCTAATGATGCTCGAGGATGTGATAAAATCATTGAAGGCTTCATGAAACCTGAGTCTCAGCATATTTAGCCAGTATGAGAACATGGTTCTTGTTCTATCTCTTGACATTTACCTATCTTCTAGGGTATGTGAAAATGTAAAATTGTTGATCAGTGTGCGCCAACTCTTGGTAAAACCATTTAATTATTGAAAGAAAAGCTCTCTCCCTACAAGTAAAATATCAAAGAACTTACACCAAAGGTGAGCTCTCCCAACCATTTCAAAGTGTCGACTTGGACCACTGCTATTTAGGACCAAGAGTCGAGCGTCCACCAAAAAAGGGCTATGCATCGTAAATGCTTCAAGTCATGGTGTAGAAGGTATATCCGATACCCAAAAAAGGCACACCATGGTGTACTCCCAGGAAAACAAGTGCAGATGACTGCAGTCAACACTTAATGACATATCCTTATTTTATACGTATGTAGAGAGATTCTGATAAATTAGAGAAATTGGACACCTCTTAATTAAAGCTTGGTTCATCTTTACAATTTTGGGTCTCTAAAATTGGGAGTTCTTGAACAGATCGGATCTTATATTCACTTGCACAATCAGGGGTTAATCCAACTTTTTCATGGTTGAGATGCTCGAGGATGAGCAAAGTTTATGTATAGGGGGATGATGAACCTCGATTTCATCATGTTAATTTCACATTTTAATCCCCTAACCTCAATTAATGTCAACAAAAACCAGAGTAATTGTTGTATATATCTTGATCTTAAAATAAATTAAAAATACAAAAAAATAACAAAAGGAAAAATCGTAGTCCTTTTATGCCTTTAAATAAACACTCACAAAAAATATTTCTCTCTTTGTTTGGCCTCTTTTCTATTTTTGGTCAACATGAAACTTGTAGATCTCATCGAGATCTACAACTTTCATTATTTGAGTTTTTTCGAATTTGCCTTCTTCTTCTTATTCATGTTTTTTGTCCGAATAATCTGGTTGGTCCACATGGCTCCTTCTGGTTGAGACACGTGGTTGCTGCCCTCTTGCCATGCACCTCTACCTCCCATCATCCGATCGCCTTATGGAGATTCAATCAATGTCGCACGCTCCAGCTTTGTCTACAACCTTTGATTGCAGATCCAAATTACATCTGAATCGTCCTTCTCTGCTCTCTCATCAACCATCGGATCACTAGATCCAACGGCGCCACAAGCCTTGACCATGGCTTTTGGATGTGCTCTGATCATTTGAGCAGAGCCACTCCTTCGCACCCTCCTCTGGACCGTTGGATCGCAAGATCCAATGGTCAATCCTCCATCTTCCACCTCCGTCCGAACCCTCTCTCCCACAATCTCCTCGTCAGCACATCGCCCCCTTTCCATTTTCCCCATATCCTCATCCCCCCCTCACCTCTCTGACCATGCTCCACGCATGACCAATCCTCCATGACCCTTGCAAGCAACACAACTCCCCACGTCTCCCTCTCTCTCTCGATTTATATTTCAACCGATACCCACGTCATCGACAACCTTCGGCTCAACTCTTCCCCCATCAAATATGTTGCCACCACCCAATGGCGATGGCATCCACTTGTACGCGGATCATAGCCCAGCATCCCTCCTTCCCTCTATGACAGAGAGTGATGGCAATCGCTCGGTGAAGACCCATGGCCATAGTAGTCCATGTCTTGGTGCCCTCGAGCACCATCGAGCTACTCCACATGACCGCATGAGTTCAGTAAAGACTAGAGTGCCCACCAGCGCTCAGCCCAGGCCCCTTAGTCACCAATTCTCCAGGTAAGTCTCTCGATCTCTCTTTTTCTTTTCTTTCTGAATTCTCCGATTTATTTAGGCTCATAAATGCTTGTTCTTTTACAATTAACCCTCTCTCAAGTTTCCTCATACCTTGGTCATCTTCAAACTCACTACATCCACCTTGTCCTCACTGTCAGACCTCAGCTCACGCCACCCATTTGCTCTACCCGCCACAGTGGAGGACCCTAACGAGCATCCACTTTCTCCGTCGGCCAAGGCTTCCATTTCACTCACTTCACATCACGCACTCTCGCTTCGGTTATCAACTAACATTCTAGGTGCTATATTGCTCAATGGATGGAGTTTCATCGGAGAAAACTTCTCAAGCTTCGCCTCCGATGAGGGGACGTCGCTGGCCACCTCCAAGCAGACCAGAGACTTCTTTGTGCTTCAAATGTGATCACCTTGTGATGAATATCGTATTCATCATGCTAAAATCCACTAATTAAACCCCTATCTGAAATAATCCAATAAAAATTACCAATAATTCCTCATTATTATATTGTATTATATTGTGAATAATTAACTTAAAATTATTTTATATAATAACTATTATTTAATTTCTAATTATTTTATTATTAAAAACCCCTAAAAATTAGGTTGATTAATTATCTATAATTTTCCTAACCTTTAAAATACTAAAAATGCATAAAAAATATAAAAAGCTAAAAATCAATGCTTTAAAACTTTTAAAAATAACCACCAAAAATAATTTTTTTGTACAAATGACCTCTTTTTGCTTTTTGTCCAACATGAAACTTGTAGATCTCATCGAGATCTACAACTTTCATGTTTCGACTTTTTTTTCTAATTTTGCTTCTAACTAATTCTTTTAGATTTTTCTTTATTTTTTTCCAAGTTTTGATTTTCTATTGGGCCACGTGGCGCCCTATGGGACGCCCATATGTCCCTACCCTCCCTCCTCCACCCGTCACCTCTCCTGACCGTCAGATCTTCTTCTATCTGCCTCTATCTCAACCCTCCCTCTCTGCTTCACCCTCAGCCGTCCGATCTTCTCCCAGATTGAATCCTTCTCACACGTTTCTACTTCAATCAGACCACCCGATATCATTTAATCCTACAACCTATATCGCTCCACGTCACCCCTTCTCCCCAGTTTGTTGGATCTCCACCATCTCTCCATCGTAGCTTCTCGTTATCACCAATCTTTCAAATGTTAGATCCGAGCTTTGATTTGATCACAACCCTTCAATCGCGTCTTCATCCAAGTTGTTGGATCACTAGATCTATCAGTACCCGATCATCGTCCTCCTCCACCCCAACCATTTCCCCTTGTAATTCCTCCGCCCCATTCCATTTCTAGCCACTGATCCCCATCACCTCTCCGCATCATAACGCTCCATCCTCATACCCTCGACTTTCGTTACCCTCGCCATCCCATCAATGACTTCGATCATCGCTCCATGCCTTCACGACAACCGTTGCAATCGCCTCTCTCATCATGTGAAACCACCACCACTGCCTATAGAAGCCCCTCCCCTGTCACCATCACCGATCATCCACCACTTCATGGGACTTCACCTTAGCCTCCTCCGCCCTCCGGTGACCATGTTGCGGGTGTCACCGCGCACCGCCAAGCACCGAGGAAGGGCTGACTTCATCGTGTGATGACCCGAGCCTCACCCGAAGCCCAACCCAGGATATCTCCTCTGCCGGTTCCACTCCGATCTCCAGGTAATTTTCTCCACATTTTCTCCTAATTATCTCATCACCTCCAATCACTTCCACCATCCATTGATCATCCTACCACCTCCGTTAACTCACCCTCATCCACGTCGACGCCCTTTTCTCCACAACCTCCCCACTCTCCATTCCACTCCTCCTCCACCTCGGTAGAGAAGGACTCCCTCCCGCCATCTCCCATGTCCCCTACATCCATCAGTCATCTCACTCACGCACATACGATCACACAATCCACGCTTCGACTATCTAACACATGCAGGAAGCTTCAATGGCCAGATTCACCCTCACCTCGCCGGTCTCAAACAACTACTCCGACTACCTGCCTCTGCCTTGCCCTTCTAGAAGTCGATGGTGCTCCGCCAGCCACCGAGCATCTCTGCTGGACACTCAGCAAGCTTCCTCGATTCGTTGCGCATCTGATTGGGGGTGGTGGAGCTCTAAATGGCTCGCTGGATCCCCGCCTCCTCCGACATACAACGACAGATGAAGACAGAGCAGGCACTGTCCGATCATCTGGATTGGACGGCCTCGATGAAGCCACGTGGTCACCCGAGCCTCACACGAGCCGAAGGGCTCGGGCGACCCGAACCGGACTCCATAGCACAACAGCCAGCCACGTGGCCCAAACCTATGATACCACCCGAGTCTAGCTTCTCACGTGCCTAACACATGAGGGCCAAGGAAAACTGTAGAGAACACCCTGTTTTTTTGGTAATTGCACTTTGGTCCCCAGGCACGTGTTCCTCATGTGCGTGTCTGGGAATTTTACAAGAAGGCCCTCGGACTTGTGGAAGTTGTAGATATGCCCTCGTACGTAGTGAAAAATTATAGAAGGGCCTATATGGTTTTAGCTTATTGTAAATAGGCCCCTACAGGGACCTATTTGTAATTATTTATCATTTATTTCCTGCATTTTATTTACATTTATGCCTATGTATTATCTTCTTCATAACTTGAGCATCCTAGGTACAAATTGCATAAATTTAGTGTCGTTTTGATCTTTCTTTCTTCTCTATCTCATGTCATATTTAGTTTTCTTATCTGACATCATTTTAAATGATGTGAATTTTTAATGTTAGATGATGATACTTCCTCAAATGCCTTGTCATAAAATAGATGTTTTCTCATAATGTGATACTCAATTCGACTCTAAATTCAATTCATAATCTGATGCTTAACTTAAGTGATCTTTTTAAGGGCATATTTGTAATACTCATCTGCATATGTAACCCTTGCATATAATCAATCATTTTTCTCTTGCATCATCTTACATTTGAATGAAAATCGACTAAAAATGCATGCATTATTTAAGTGCATTGTAGTCTCCATGAAAACCTTCAAATTGAGAATTATTCACACATGATTCTAATTGATCAAAATTTTACAAAGAAATAAAGTAGCTCGTGTCCCTATGTTTAACCTCGGTAGACTTGCTAAGTATAATTTTTCCACAATATTCAAACAGTGTTGTTTTTGCTGAACCATTTTCACCACATGCACTACGATAAAATATGACAATTAAAGTGGTGAAAATGACGTTCATCAAATGGCGCCTTGCCGGGGATATGGCTCACCTTTATTATTTGTTGAATTTGGATATATTTCTATGTTGTACAATTTAAAGATTCACGGATTTTCATTTCATGCTTTATTTTTGCATCATTTATGCTGATTAATTTTCTATTTATTTTTCTAGCATTCCTCTTTTGTGGCAGGGCCCATGAAGATCGCAGACACTTGATCTCCATGGAGGCGAGGAGTTGGGAGTTCCCGCTGAGAAGGCCGCAAAAGATTTGGCAGAGAAATTTAGGATCTTTTATCAGTTTTATTGCATTTGAATATTGTAAAAAAATGTGTTGCATGTGCATTTTTAACAGTCCTCATTAGAGGGCTTGCATGTTAAAAAAGAAGAAGAAGAAGAAAATATATAGATCACTAGATGATCTACCACCCCACATACACTTGCACATATACACTCACCCCCTCCTCATCTCCCTCCTCTCTATATATTTCACAATCTCTCCCCCCCTCTCACACCTTAAACTGAACACATTGCATAAACTTCCCTCTCATCCTCTTCTGTAAAAACACACGCCCTCAGCTCTTGTACCGTAGTGTAATTACTCCTCCAAGCGCAGACCCCCCCAACTCAGATCCTGTACTTAGGCTATTATAGAGTAAGTATATAAGGGACTCACCTATTCGTCCATCCTGCGCACTGTCTTCTTATAGTTGGGTCAATTTTTGACCTAAGTATAGGGGACCCTCCTTCTCAGTTTCTGTATATCATCCTATATTTGACTGGGCCATCTCTTCATATAACTTATGCTATGAGGGCAACTTAAGTACATGGGGGTATACCATATATTATTGCATATCTACTTTATCCATAGCTCGTATATTTTTAAACTTTTTGAAAAATCTCTTTCGGCTTGGTTTAAGTAAACTTGTGAATTGAGTTTTGTAAAAAATCTTGTAAACATTTTTTCTTAAAAATTGAGAGATTAACTTGTTGTAAATAAACCCTTTAAAAAACTCCATAAAACTTTGAAAAATTAAAAACCTTTCTTTGAATGAGACACTGATTACTAGGCTTAGTAGCTACTTTCAGTGAGGGAACTTCGATCTCACATAGCTGAATGAGTGGTTTAGAGGACACTGTATATGGCTCTGTTCTTAAGGAATACGGGTCCGTCTAACAGTCCGTACTTACACCCATACTGGCTGAGAGTAAATACTTATATTCATATGAGTATGGACCAGTCATTATCTCATAAAAGAATTAAAAAAATAAAAAATCCATAAAAATCTGCAAAAAATTGCAAAAACCCAAAACACACACAAAAATATTCACTAACTAAGGAGTTTGTGTATTCCTGACACATTCACATTCACTCAAGGCTTGAGGATTTTGAGGACACTTGATTTTTGTGATCTAAAGAGTCTGAACTAACATGCCTTAGTCATTAGGGTTTTTAAGCTCAATTATCCACATTTTCCTAGTTTGAAAGATTTGAGCGCTATATTGCACTCTTCATCTCTACCTTCTAAAGAATATGACCAGCACTTCACTTTCTCAACTACATGATTGATGAGATGAGTTGAGTAGTTATCACTTGAGGAACCATGACTAGAGATTTGAGTTTAGACCCGATCTAATGATGCTCAAGGATGGGATAAAGTTAATGAAGGCTTTAAGAAACCTGAATGTCAGCAAAACTTTAGCCATTATGTGAACAAGCTCATATGCTATCTCTTTGATATTTACCTATGTGCCAAGGTGTGATGAAACATAATGATATTTGTTAATCAGTATGCACCAACTTTTAGTAAAAGTAGTGGAGCTAGCCAACAAAATAAAAGAAATGCCAAAGAAAAGATCTATCCTCCAAAATCAAATTATAAATGAGCTTCCACCAACGACGAGCGCTCCCAAACATTTTCAAAGTGTCCACTTGGACCAAGCGCTAATTCGGACCAAGGAGTCCTGCTGAAACAAAAAAGGGCTATGCATCTTAAATGCTACAAGTCTGGGTGTAGAAAGTATCTTACATACTCAAAAAAGACACCATGGTGTACTCCCAGGAAAACAAGTGCGGACGACTCCAACTCTCTTGATGGACACATTGATCAACAAGCTAAAAATCTACATGTGTTGAGTAAAAAGACACTCGAGAGGTCCATTGTTCCCATGTGAGGGAGAGAAAAATAGAAACAATCCTATACCCTCCATCATCTGGCCATCCATTTACACTTTCAAGTCTGAAGAACTGAAGAGGCAATTGACTGAAGAAAGAATAGACTTATTCCCTAGTGTCGAGGATGACTTGACTCTCATGAAACTTCGAGTGATGTCTTGACTCGACTCTCATGAAATGCAGTACACTAAATTTCATATACTTATATGATATGTACAAAAAGAGAGTCTAATAATTAGAGAAGTTGGATTCCTTCTGTCTAGAGCATGGATAAGCCCAGAATTTTAGGACCACTTAAATCGAGGGTCTTCAAAAGATTGAGCCATGAAATCTTCGCTTGCATTGTCAAGAATTAATCCGACTCCTTCACTCTTTAGATGCTCGAGGACGAGCATGGTTTAAGTATAGGGGTATGATGAATCTCGTATTCATCATGCTAAAATCCACTAATTAAACCCCTAACTTAAATAATCCAATGAAAGTCACCAATAATTCCTCATTATTATATTGTATTATATTATAAATAATTAACCTATAATTATTGTATATAATAACTATTATTTAATTTTAATTATTTTATTGACAAATACCCCTAAAAACTAGGTTAATTAATTGTCTATAATTTTCCTAACTTTTAAAAAGACTAAAAAAGTATAAAAAAATCAAAGCTAAAAATCGGTGTTTTAAACCCCTTAAAAATACTCCCTAAAAATTCTTTTTTACAAATGACCTCTTTTGGCTTTTTTTCCATCATGAAACTTTAGATCTCATCGAGATCTACAACTTTTATGTTTCAACTTTTTCCTAATTTTGCTTCTAACTAATTCTCCTATATTTTTCTTTATTTTTTCCAACTTTTGATTTTTCTATTGAGCCACGTGGCGCCCATGGACAACTCATGTGGCCCAGCCCTCCTTCCTCCACCTGTCAGCTCTCCTGACCATCAGATCCTCTTCGATCCACCTCCATCTCAGCCCTCCCACTCTGCTTTACCCTCTGCCATCCGATCTTATCCCAGATTGAATCCTCCTTACTCGTTTCCGCTCCAATCAGATCCACCTGATCTCCTTTCATACTACGGCCTATACCGCTCCACGTCACCCCTTCTCCCAAGGTCTTTAGATCTCCACCATCTCTCCATCATAGCTGCCCGTTAGCGCCGGACTCTAAAATGTTAGATCCGATCTTTTATCTGTTCGCAACCCTTCAACCACATCTTCATCCAAGCCATTGGATCACTAGATCCAATGGTGCCCGATCATTGTCCTCCTCCAACCCGATCGTTTCCCCCTTGTAACTCCTCCACCCTTCCATTTCTAGCCATCGAGCCCCATCACCTCTCCGATTCCTAATGCTCCCTCTACATACCCCCGACTTCTGTTACCCTCGCTAACCCATCAATGACTCCCATCATCACTCCATGCCTTCATGGCAACCATTGCAATCGCCTCCTTCATCACGTGAAACCGCCACCTTCACCTATAAAATCCCCTCCCCCGCCACCATCGCCAATCATCCACCATCACGGGGCTCCGCCCTAGCCTCCTCTGTCCTTCAATAACAACAGAGGGCAGCCTTGTCGAGGCGATGATGGTCGCTGTCCCAAGGTACGATCCATGGTCTCTTGATCATGTTGCGGGCGCCACCGCGCACCACTGAGCACCGATGAAGGGCCGGCCTCGTTGTGTGAAGACCCAGAGCTTCACCCGAAGCCCATCCTAGGATACCTCCTCCACCGATTCCGCTCCGATCTCTAGGTCATTTCCTCCACATTTCTCTACTTTTTCTCCTAATTGTCTCATCACCTCCAATCACTTCCACCATCCATTGATTATTCTACCACCTCCGCCAACTCACCCTCATCTATGCCGACACCTCCTCTCACCCTTCCCTTTTCTCCACAAACTCCCCACGCTCCATTCCACTCCTCCACCTTGTCGGAGAAGAACTCCTGGCTATCATATCCTGTCACCCCTATGACCATCACTCATCTCACTCATGCACACACGATCACACATACCACGCTACGACTATCTAACACTTGCAGGAAGCTTCAATGGTCGGATTCATCCTCGCCTCACCAATCTCAAGCAACCACTCTGATTACCTACCTATGCCTTGCCATTCCAGACGTCGATGGAGCTCCGCCAGCCACTGAGCATCTTCGTCAGACACTCAGTAAGCTTCCTCTATTCCTTGCGCATCTGATTGATGGTGGCAGAGCTCTAAATGGCTCGCCAGATCCCTGCCTCCTCTAACAGCAAGTGGTGGATGAAGACAGAGCAGGTGTCATCCGAACATATGGATCGGACGACCTCGATGAAGCCATGTGGTTACTAGAGCCTCACACCGAGCCGAAGGGCTCGAGCGACCAAAACCAGACTCCAGAGCACAACAACCATCCACATGGCCCGAACCTATGATGTATCCCGAGCCTAGCTCCTCACGTGCCTAGAACATGAGGGCTTGGGAAAATTATAGAGAAGACCCATGTCTTTTTGGTAATTTCACTTTGGTACATAGGTGTGTGCTCCTCACGTGCGCTGTATATTTTACAGGAAGGCCCTCGGACTTATAGAAAGTGTAGATATGCCCCCGTGCACAGTAAAAAATTATAGAAGGGCCCAGGCAATTTTAGCTTATTACAAATCGGTCCCTTCAAGGACCTATTTGTAATTATTTATCATTTATTTCATGTATTTTATTTACATTTATGCCCATGCATTGTCTTCTTCATAACTTGAGAATCGTAGGTCAAAATTGCATAATTTTAGTGTCGTTTTGATCCCTATTTCATCATCTATCTCATTGCATATTTAATTTGATTATCCGACACCATTTTAAATAATGTGAATTTTTTATGTTATATGATGACACTTCCTCAAATGCCTTGTCATAAAATAGATGTTTTCTAATAATGTTATACTCAATCCGACTCTGAATTCAATTCATAATTTGATGCTTAACTTAAGTGATCTTTTTAAGGGCATATTTGTAATACTCATCTGCATACGTAACCCTTGCATATAATCATTCATTTTTCTCTTGCATCATCTTACAATTGAATGAAAATCAACTAAAAATGCATGCATCATTTAAGTGCATTGTAATCTGCTTGAAGACCTTTGAATTGAGAATTATTCACACATGATTCTATTGATCAAAATTTGAAAAAGAAATAGAGTAGCTCGTGTCCTTATGTTGGACCTTAGTAGACTTACCAAGTATAAATATTCCACAACATTCAAGGAGTGTCATTTTTGATGAACCATTTTCAACACCTATACTATGATAAAATACGACAATTAAAGTGGTGAAAATGATGTTCATCTCCTTTCTTCCTAGATCCTTCCTAGAGCTTCATCGAGAGCGGAGGATAGTGGTGGGGCTACTGTAGCATCGCCGGAGTTTGAATCGCACGCCACCATCGAAGGAGGAGGGAGCTCCAAATTGAACAGGTGTCGTTGGATGGCACCCTCCCGGTGCTCATCCAATGACCTATATTGGGCCACGTCGACTCCCTCGAGCACATACAATCACCGTCTGATCTCCATGATAGGATGACCCACAAGAGGCCACATCACCGCCCCAATCCGAGCCTCCAAATTCAGAGTACCGTAGCCTCAGCCGAGCCTCCCCAGTCTTGCCCCGAGCCTGCACCAGCATCCGAGCCTAGCTCCACATATCTTGGTCACATGAGGGTTGGGAAAGTCTTTAGAGCAAATGTGAAATGTCTGGAAGCTTGCTGGGTTTATAACAAAAATTTTCCACCTTTTCGCATCGACGGTCTGAATTAGAAGACGGCACACGATCTGGACTTTTCTCAGGTGGACATGTGTCGCGAGCCTGTGATTCATGGAGGTTCTTGAGTATTCTTTACCTTCTTCGCACATGTGATGATGGTGCTCCCTCCCGATTTATCTCCGATGAACGACGATGTTCTTGGGCCTCCAACAGGGCCAGAAGGGAGACTCCTTCTCCCTCCGAGATCGCCTGTGGGTGAAGATGGCTGGAGGTGGAAGAAAGTGGGTAATTATTCATCGACGAAGGTAGCGGTTTAGGTAGACCTGGAGGTTGTTGAAGATGGTCATACTTTGATAGTTCTTTAGATTCCAACACTCCAAATTATATGTTGTTGCTCTAGATGAAAGAATGACCTGCACTTAATGATTTGTATGCTCGATTCGTTCAAGAATCGACCAAGGAATTACACATTTGAAAGTTTAATATTAGAATGTCCAAAAAGGTGTTAATCTATAATGGAAGATATATGGATATGAATTTGGGAGAATTCGAATTCAATTTGAAGGTATGGATTGGTATGCGTTTAATAAAAATGGTTATAGATCTTAAGTACGTGATTAAGATGGCTAATAATGACACGAGATTCAAGAAATGAAATCGCAAATCCAGAAGGATGATTTAGGAAATTGAGGTGTATTACCTCTGGTTATTGCTCGAGAATCGATCTTTGCCAGAGCTCCACACGTGCGAAGCGGTGATGCAAGGCAGTTGTTCACCCTAGAACTCTCCTCCGATGGCCCTCCTTCCACATGGGGTGGCTCTCAAGTGCTATCACCACCGTGGGTGGACGGAATGAGGCTATGAAGGTAGGGTATCAGCCAAGTATCTGGAACTGAAGGTTAGTCAGGACTGAGTTATTTCTGAATGGTTGATGTTTAAGGGTTTTTATAGGACGAACGAAGGGGAGTTAGGTATAAATCAATGGTGGGTGTGGATTAGGTTTGTTAGGAGAGGAAGATGGAAGATTTGGATTGAGTAAAGAGGTTATGATTGACGCGCAAAACTTTATTGAAGATCGACCGGTAGAACAAAAGCTGCAACAACTTCTTGTAGAAGAAGACACCAGTGCTGACACCTGTCAGCACCTGGTTGGCCAGATCATAAATATATATTATAAATTACATATTAATTAGTAAATAACGTTATTTTAAATATGTATAAAAATGAAAAATATAGATAATTAAATTATATAAATTATGGTATAATTAATTTTTTATAAATAATAAACAATTTAAGAAATATAAATATTATATTAATTAATAGGTATAAATAATACTTAATAAATAGATTTTGTTTTTTAATTTAATAAATAGATACTTACATATTAATTTTATATTTTCTTAATTATTAGAATAATAAATACAGTCTTTATAATTTTTTATGGATTTAAATAAATTATTTTAAATATATTAATAATTATGGGTATAAGTTATGTAGTTCAATTTCATATGTAAATTAAGGATTTGAATTTAATTAAAATAATAAATAAGCTCCAAAATTTCTGAAATAAATCATGGTTAAAATACAAGATCACTAAAATAATAAAAATTATAAAATTTAAAAATTATAAATATTGTGTTCTAAATAAAATAAATAGCCCAGAAACCACGTTGTCAATAGTTCCCAAAACTGACTTTTTGCAAACAAACTCTGATTTTAGTGAAATCACCTCCATTAATTACAGAATATTATTTTAGGAACTTTAAAGTGAGTAGAGTGAAATTAGAGTTCGTATGAGAAAGTTATGATGTTCGGAAGTTGGGAATTTGACAATTTGAAAGTTGGATTTCTTAGCATATATAAATATAATATTTTTAACTTATTTTTATATTTTAATATACATTTTTAGAAATAATTAGGAAAAGGGTTTGGTTAAAAATATGCACATATGAATTAATTAAAAATCAATTAATATTTGATATTTATTTGATAAATAATGAAAAAAGTGTGCAATGTATAGTTAATAATTTTATGATTTTCTTTCCTTATCTCCCCTACTTATTTGTTTGTCGACCAACCCATGTTGATTTGGTCTTTGGGGTTAGGTTATATAAAAATATATTGTAGCTATATTTATATTTTATAAGTCATTTATTTATTTTTATTCTTTATTTATTTTCATGTTTTTGATGCATAAAAGTGCATTTTTATTCATGAATTAGGTTTTGGTAAAAGATGGCAATTAATGGATATTTACATGTATTTGTTAAGGGTTTTAAGACAAAATGTGATAGAAATGTTAATGAATCATGGATTCATTAACCCCCTATACTTAAACTTTTTTAGTCACTTAGCAAACACTTATTTGAAAAATAAGAGAAAAAGAAATAAAGTTAGAATGAATTTATTTTCCTAAACCAATTCATGAGAACAGACAAAGGAAAGAGCTCCATTGGGATTGAAACAAGCATTTTCTCAGAGCCTTAACTAGGATTAGTATTTTATCCTCAACAATACTCAAGTTCCACAAATCCTTATTTAAGTTCACCTCAACAACCAGTTCAGATTCACTTATTCATATCGCAAACTCTATCATCCTTGAAGTCAATTTGTACAATGTGTGAATTGTTTTAGCTCTTCTTTCTTAAAGAAGCGAAGAAACCGTCCATCCTAGCTATACACTTCCATTGGTTCCTCATCAAGCTACTCTTTCCTCAAGGAGGGAGGTATTCCCTTCGGAGGTCAGTTCGTGCTATCTCCACAATCGAATATAGAGAGAAAGTAGAAGAATGAGAAAAGAACTGGAGTGCGACCAATGTAGATGCATCTCCTTGTGAAGCTCAGCCGGTGTAGCTAAGTCTTCACTAAGATGTGCATGCATTTTTGGTGGAATCTTGGACCATTGTGCTCGTATTTGTATTTGGTGGCTTCTTCTTTGAATTGGATTTGTAATTTGCTTGCATTGCATTCATCTCATTATGCCTCGACGGATATAGCATCTTTTATTCCGTCCCTTTTTTGAGGTCTTGAAAAAATTGTGTCAGCAGATCCTTCCCTCATCCGAAGCGACTATCGCAACCCCAATCTCTCCGGTCTTTATACGTCAATGCTGCAAAGACAAGGATATAAACACATTACAAAGATGGATTGCCCTTCGCAGCCCCATGCAAGTTGAGCTGAGTGCAAAGTGCGTGTGCCCAAAATTAGTTCACTGATGCAGAGTTGTACGAATGACACCAAGTGTTCTACTTAGGCACTTTTCGAGTTTACTTCCCAAATATGATCTTATGGAGCCCAAATATTTGAGTCAACGACCTGAACAGTCTAAAGTCCAGACCCTAACTAGGCTCCTTACAAAGAAAGTTAAAGGTCATAATCAAGCTCCATCCTTTAGACTATTCCCAATCTTTAGTTCTAGAAATCAAACTTATTCTGAAAAATGCTAATGCAACTGCAACAATGTTTTGTGAAGTATATTTTTGATGAAACTCGATTTCATCATCATAACTTCACATTATTAACCCCCTTGCTTAAATATAAGTCAATAAAAACCCAGTTAATGTCTTGTAATTACCAGAGTCTCAAATAAATTAAAAAAACCACAAAAAATCACAAAATTAAAAGCCATGGTATTTTTTGACTTAAAAAATACCCTCAAAAATATTTTTTTGTGGCTTCAGTTGATCTCATCTCCAGTTTTGGCCAACATGAAACTTGTAGATCTCATCAAGATCTACAACTTTCATGTTTTGAGTTTTCTCAAATTCGGCCATTATAACCCCCAAAAATAAAAAATACCCTCGAATAAATCTGATTGGGCCACGTGGCACGTTCTGGGTGTGCCACGTGGCCCTGCCTCTCTTGTCCTATCTGCTCGCATCTCTAGCCGTCAGATCACCTCCATAATCCAACGGCCAGAAAACTTCCACGCCTGCTATTCTCCACTGCCGTTTGATCTTCCCCGCGCCTTCAATCGTCACCGCCCGTTAGCGCCTAAGCCAGAAGCCGCCATGTGTCAGCGTGTGCGCCCTTCGATAGCGCCTTCATCTATCCATCTCAGCCACTAATTCCGCCGTAACCATCAACCGTCCGATGAATTCCTTGATGTCATCTCCACCGCCCGCTACCGCCTCGTGCTTAGCCCGACACGTGGCAACCTCACACCCCTTAGATCGCTCCACTCCGATCTAATCTCATCCGCTCATGAGCGCTCATAGGTCCACCGTTGGATCTCCAAATCCAACGGCTGACCATCGTCGTCAACCTCCCTCTACCCCTCTCTCCCATGATTTCCGCCTTATGGGAGGGGCTGCCCCCTTCTATTTTTGGCCACACGTCAGACCACCTCGCCGGCCGCCAACACTGCCACGACCTTCACCATTCCACCCTCAACATCGCGAGCCACCTCACTCCCCACGTCGACCGCTCTAGACTCCCCACTAGCTCCATAAACCTCGCCCCATCTCCATTCCAGCCGAGACCTTCATCCTTTAAATACCCCCTCTTCGGCCAACTTCATCCCCATCCGCCATTACAGGAGAAACCCCCGAGCTCAGAGCTCTCGATTGGTGACAACAATTGGCCATCTCTTTGAGCGAAGAAAGGCATCTTCTCCAGCGAGATCCACGGCACCCTCTGTCGTGTCGTAGCCACCCTCCGCGTATCTGCTTGAGCTCGGGACCTTACCGATCCCTCGAGCGACGACCAGGGACTCCAAGAGGAGCTCCGATCCCCAGGTAATCACCTCCACTTCCCTCTTGATCTTCCTCTTCACTCTTCTTGTTTTTCTTGGATTAAATTCGCCCTCCACGTCCACATTCTCGCTTCGTGTTCACCTCACCGAGCTCCGCGATGGAGTTCTCATCCTCGCGGTACACTTTACATCCCCCAACGATGCCTTTCATCTTCCAGCAAGCTCCAGCTCCGCCACTTGGCCGGAGCTCCTTCGCCAGACAACCTCAGTACCCCTTAGGCCTCTCCGATCACCTTCACTTCTCCACGAGTGCACGCACGAGCTTTGGCTCTTTCTCTAACACTTGCAGGTACTATTTCATCCACTGATCGGAAGTTCACCAGAGCTCTTCCTGAGCTTCGCCACCGTCGTGCTCCACCGCCCATCTCCAGCTCCGGAGGCCACCATTACCTTCGCCGCACCTTCTGGGATAGCTCCGAGCAATCAGAGAGCTTCATCAACGCTAGGAGGAACGGGCGGAGGGACGGCCCCTTCGCCGGAGCCCCGCCAACTCCTCCGCAGGAGGCGGAGGACCGTTGAGGACAGAGGTCCAGCCTTCGATCATCTTGATCGAACGGTCCCACGACGTCCACGTAGCCGCGCCCTGATCATCACTCCACCGTTGGATCGACCAGTGTTCCAACGGCTCGTAGCGAGCCACGTCGCCATCTTCATCGAAGCCCCAGATCGCCATGGGATCAAACTTGATCCAATGGTCCTCATCAAGCCGCGCAGAACGGGTCCGAGCCTCTTCCCCGATCCTAGGCTCGGACAGCCCGAAGCTTCGCCGAACCTCACTCCAAACCTCCAAGGAGCCCGAGCCTCGATCTGAGCCGCCTTCGTCATCCGAGCCTAGGCGCTCCACGTGAGAAGCACGTGCGCCTTGGGTAAATTGCACAGAAGCCCCTGGAACTTTCAGATATTGCAAATCAATCCTTGTGAAGCGTCCCACATGTGAGGAGCACGTGTAGCCGTGGAGAAATTGCATCGAGTCCCCCAGCATTATAAGTAATTGCATTTAAGTCCCTGTCAGCATATTTACTTTATGTAATTTTATTTTCTTGTATTGCTAATACACCCCTGTGTTTGCACGCATCCCTAGGTTGCATCTTACATCATTTTTAAATTCCAAAAGTTGCATTTTGTTGAGAAACTTGTCCTCTATCTATTGTGCCAGTGTCATATTTTTGTAATTACAGTAGATTTTTAAATGAATTAATTGGTTGATTTGTGGAATATTTTGCCCAGTGACACCTTTTAATTTCTAGTAAATTTTCTGTGATTCCAAAAAATCCTAAAAAATTCACAGTAGCTCTAGATAGTGAACTTAACTTACTATAAAAATTTCATGTCATTTGCACACATATCGAGGCCTGAATAAATTATTGAGTGATTTTCTTATTTTAATTGTAATGAACTCATTTCACATTGAAATTAAGATTTGTCAATTTTCTGGATTCCTCATCATCAGATCTATCTAGGATAATTTTCGCTTTTGAAAATAATGTGATTTGATATTTATTACAATTAAATTAGTGAAAATCACCCTGTCTGCATGTTTAATTCACAGTAAATTCATTTTGTGTCTAAAAATTCCAAAAAAATTAGGGTAGCTTAATTCATCCATTTCATCATCTGGCCAAGTTTGATAATTTTTGGAATTAATTTGACCATATTTCTGAATTAACATTTAATTTGGCCTGATTTTGCATGTGTCTTGCATAAAAAAACCGAAAAATACCAAAAATATCTCCTCTGAAAATCAAACTTTGGAAATTTACTTCGAATCAATCTAAGGAGACAGTTGCCTCCCTGAGTTTGACCTTGGACTTCACCAAGTAAAAAAAATTGCCGCTTAAAATTTACTCAAATCTAATTAAAGTGGTTTTTGATTAGCCCTCTCGTATCCGACTGCAACGAACGATATCTAATTAATTTGGACATTAATCTGACGAATTAGCAAGGGTGCGGGAGCGATTTTGCGACTTATCAAATGGCGCCGTTGTCGGGGACACGGCTCATTTCTTGTATTTTTTGGATTTTTGTTTATTTAATTTAGTGTTCAATTTATAGGTCAATTTGTCAATTCATTTTGCATTGTAAAATTTTCTTCTCTATTGATCTCTAACTATTGCTTTTGTGGTAGGGCCCTTGATGGTTCAAGGAGGCGAGGAGTAGGATGCTTCCCGCTGTGAGGAGCCGCAGAAGCACGCTTGGAGTACGTCGAGAAGAAAGAAAAAAAATGTCTTTCATTTTTATTTCCATGTAATAATTCGTCATTTACAGCGGTCTTCGATTGAAGGCTCGCGGATGTAATCGAACGATTGTGGTTGTGTGGGGTTCGTCCCCACTTGAGTGTCGACCTACGACCAGGCACGCGGCTCTTTCAGCGGTTTTCATTCTTCTTCTTTTACGTCCTTGCTCGTAGGTAGGACACACCTTAAATATAGACGCACATAATCTCGCCTCACTTAGCCAAATTTAATGGATATCATTCCCGCTAATAGATGCATGATTAGGTGTGGCTTTTATCGACTTGCATACATATTGATTTCGGTTTTCAAAATGGCCCAAGTTTTTCACAAGTTTATCGCCAAATCACTGTATGTTTTATAGCTTAGCTTAGATCGCGGTTTTTATCGAATACATGTTTTTTCGGCTTTCTTTCTCCTTGCTTGATCACCTAGGTTAATGAAAAAGGAATGAAGGCAGACGATGATTTCTTGATTTATGTGCTAACCATAATTCAGTGATAACTTAAAATAAAATTGGGACTGTTAATTGCAAGTCAACCAAAAATGAAGTAAAATTCGGTTTTGGGAGAGCAATACCCTCGCTTACGCAATGATTTTTCACTTCAAATCTTTTCACGTAAAAATCTAATGTGTTATCACCAATAAAACCGACAAGATAATAAACCAACCTTGGTTGGTTTCATGTGTGAGTTGGTGAAACTAAGGGTTTGCTTGCTTGATTGAGCCATGATTGTTGCGGCACACACCCCAAAACCTTAGTCCCTCCATTTCATCTCCGAAGATTCATCCGCTCATTTGTAAATCCATCCTTCTTATTCGTTCCCCTTGGGAACCTTCCAACATCAATTTCCATCTTCATAACTTAGGCTAATCTCAGTCTAAGTGTAGGGGGAGCTGAGTCTCTGTGATTTCTCTACTCATCTTTCCTTGCCTTTATACTTAGGTTATTTCTAACCTAAGTATAGGGGGAGCCCCTCTTAGCTCCCGTATATTTCTCTGTACTTAAATGGACCTATGGACTCGTATCATCTAGTGCTATGAGGACATAAAAAAGTTTAAGGACAGGGGGGTATACCGTATATACAAGTATACTTACTTCAGCTATAATCTGAAAAATTTGAAAAATTTAAAACTTTTTGGATAAAGTAAAACCCTTTGGACTAAGAGAACTCAAATGATTTCACGACTTTTCTGTACTATGTTACACTATTTTTGATAAAAATATTTTTGAAAATGATTTTAAAAATGAGATTTTCTTGTTTTGAAAAATCTTTTGAAAATGTTTTGAAAATCTTTTATTTGTGTGACATGGTTTTGAAAATCTTTTATCAAGGAAAGTTGAGTCTAACATGTGTTTTAACTCTAAACCCATAAAAATGAGAAAAATTCAAAAAAAATGTTTTTGAATGAAGGAGTTGGATTAAACCTCTACACTTACACTTTCACCCAGGATCTGAAATGTTCAAGGAAGCTTGATTTATGAGGTCTTTGAGATTTGCGGTTAACCAGCCTTAGCCATCAGGGTCATAGACTTAATCATCCAGTCATAGACTTAATCATCCACATTCCCCTAGGTCTCTAGATTTGCATGCTATATTCCATGCTTAGTCTCAGACTTAAAGAATATGATCAGCACATCACATGCACGACTGCGGTTTTTGATTGAGATGAGTTGACTTTTCACCTGAAGAATTGGGATGAGAGATTCGAGTCTGGATTTGATCTAATGATGCTCGAGGATGGGATAAAATCTTTGAAGGCTTCATGAAACCTGAGTGTCAGCAATTTAGCCAGTATGAGAACTTGGTTCTTATACTAATCTCTTGATATTGACGTAAGTGTCTGGGTGTGAAATATATAAAAAAATGTTGATCAGTGTGCGCCAACTCTTGGTAAAAGCAGTGGAGCTAGCCAAAAATTATACAAGTCAATAAATTTCAAAGAAAAGCTCTCATTCCACAAAGTCAAAATATCAAAGAGCTTCCACCAAAGGCGAGCGCTCCCAAACTTTTCAAAGTGTCCACTTGGACCACCGCTATTAGGACCAGGAGTTGGGCTTGCACCAAAAAAGGGCTCTGCATCGTAAATGCTACAAGTCTGGGTGTCGAAGGTACGATAGGTACTGAAAAGAGACACACCCCGGTGTATTCCCTGGAAAACAAGTGCAGATGGCTCCAACTTCTCTTGACGGACGCACTGATCAACACCAAAAAAATGTGTTGCGTAAAAGGCACTAGAGAGAATCCTTGTTCCAATGAGAGGGAGAGAAGAATGACACAATCCCATGCCCTCCATTACTGGCTTGCCATCTACATTTTCTAAGTCTGACAACTAAAGAGACGGTAGACTGAATGCAAGATTGGATTTATTCCCTAGTGTTGAGGATTGGGTCCTTAAGAAAATTTCTTGGACCGAGACTTTGGGTGAAGATTTGACTCTACTCTCAAAATTACGGTCAACACTAAATGTCATATCCTTTAGATTATATGTATATCAGAGAGAGTCTAGACAATTAGAGGAATTGGATACCTCCTTATTAAGTCTGGGTTGAACTCGAGAATTTTGGACCTCCAAAATTGAGCCGACTTGATCAGATTGGATCCTGTATTCACATGCACAAGGGGGTTAATCCAACTTAGTCATTCTCTTTGATGCTCGAGGACGAGCATGGTTTAAGTATAGGGGGGTGATGAAACTCGATTTCATCATCATAACTTCACATTATTAACCCCTTTGCTTAAATATAAGTCAATAAAAACCCAGTTAATGTCTTGTAATTATCAGAGTCCCGAATAAATTTAAAAAAACACAAAAAAACACAAAATTAAAAGCCATGGTATTTTTAGACTTAAAAATACCCTAAAAAATATTTTTTTGTGGCTTCAGTTGATCTCATCTCCAGTTTTGGCCAACATGAAACTTGTAGATCTCATCAAGATCTACAATTTTCATGTTTTGAGTTTTCTCAAATTCGGCCATTATAACCCCCAAAAATCAAAAATACCCTTGAATAAATCTTATTGGGCCACGTGGCCCGTTCTGGGTGTGCCACGTGGCCCCGCCTCTCTTGTCCTATCCGCTCGCATCTCTAGCCGTCGGATCACCTCCATAATCCCACAGCCAGAAAACTTCCACGCCTGCTATTCTCCACTGCCGTTTGATCTTCCCCGCGCCTTCAATCATCACCGCTCGTTAGCGCCTAAGCCAGAAGCCGCCACGTATCAGCGTGTGCGCCCTTCGATAGCGCCTTCATCTATCCATCTCAGCCGCTAATTCCGCAGTAACCATCAACTGTCCGATGAATTCCTTGATGTCATCTCCACCGCCCGCTATCGCCTCGCACTTAGCCCGACACGTGGCAACCTCACACCCTTTAGATCGCTCCACTCCGATCTAATCTCATCCGCTCATGAGCGCTCATAGGTCCATCGTTGGATCTCCAGATCTAACGGCTGACCATCGTCGTCAACCTCCCGCTACCCCTCTCTCCCACGATTTCCGCCTTGCGGGAGGGGCTGCCCCCTTCTATTTTTGGCCACACGTCAGACCACCTCGCCGGCCGCCAACACCGCCACGACCTTCACCATTCCACCCTCAACATCGCGAGCCACCTCACTCCCCACTTCGACCGCTCTAGACGCCCCACTAGCTCCATAAACCTCGCCCCATCTCCATTCCAGCCGAGACCTTCATCCTTTAAATACCCCCTCTCCGACCAACTTCATCCCCATCCGCCATTACAGGAGAAACCCCCGAGCTCAGAGCTCTCGATTGGTGACAGCAATTGGCCATCTCTTTGAGCGAAGAAAGGCATCTTCTCCGGCGAGATCCACAGCACCCTCCGCCGTGTCGCAGCCACCCTCCGCATAGCTGCTTGAGCTTGGGACCTTACCGATCCCTCGAGCGACGACCAGGGACTCCAAGAGGAGCTCCGATCCCCAGGTAATCACCTCCACTTCCCTCTTGTTCTTCCTCTTCATTCTTCTTGTTTTTCTTGGATTAAATTCACCCTCCACATCCACATTCTCGCCTCGTGTTCACCTCACCGAGCTCCGCGACGGAGTTATCATCCTCGCGGTACACTTTACATCCCCCGACGACGCCTTTCATCTTCCACCAAGCTCCAACTCTGCCACTTGGCCGGAGCTCCTTCGCCAGACAACCTCAGTACCCCTTAGGCCTCTCCGATCACCTTCACTTCTCCACGAGTGCACGCACGAGCTTCGACTCTTTCTCTAACACTTGCAGGTACTATTTTGTCCACTGATCGGAAGTTCACCGGATCTCTTCCTGAGCTTCGCCACCGTCGTGCTCCACCGCCCATCTCCAGCTCCGGAGGCCACCATTACCTTCGCCGCACCTTCTGGGATAGCTCCGAGCAATCGGAGAGCTTCATCGACGCTAGGAGGAAGGGGCGGAGGGACGACCCCTTCTCCAGAGCCCCGCCAACTCCTCCGCAGGAGGCGGAGGACCGTTGAGGACGGAGGTCCAGCCACCGTTCGATCATCTTGATCGAACGGTCCCACGACGTCCACGTAGCTGCGCCCTGATCATCACTCCACCGTTGGATCGACCAGTGATCCAACAGCTCGTAGCGAGCCACGTTGCCATCTTCATCGAAGCCCAGATCGCCGTGGGATCAAACTTGATCCAACGGTCCTCATCAAGCCATGCAGAACGGGTCCGAGCCTCTTCCCCGATCCTAGGCTCGGACAGCCCGAAGCTTCGTCGAACCTTACTCCAAACCTCCAAGGAGCCCGAGCCTCGATCTGAGCCGCCTTCGTCATCCGAGCCTAGGCGCTCCACGTGAGAAGCACGTGCGCCTTGGGTAAATTGCACAGAAGCCCCTGGAACTTTCAGATATTACAAATCAGTCCCTGTGAAGCGTCCCACACGTGAGGAGCACGTGTAGCCGTGGAGAAATTGCATCGAGTCCCCCAGCATTATAGGTAATTGCATTTAAGTCCATGTCAACATATTTGCTTTATGTAATTTTATTTTCCTGTTATGCATATACACCCCTGTGTTTGCATGCATCCCTAGGTTGCATCTTACATCATTTTTAAATTCCAAAAGTTGCATTTTGTTGAGAAACTTGTCCTCTATCTATTGTGCCATGTGTCATATTTTTGTAATCACAGTAGATTTTTAAATGAATTAATTGGTTGATTTGTAGAATATTTTGCCCAGTGACACCTTTTAATTTCTAGTAAATGTTCTGTGATTCCAAAAATCCTAAAAAATTCACAGTAGCTCTAGGACAGTGAACTTAACATGCCATAAAAATTTCATGTCATTTGCACACATATCGAGGCCTGAATAAATTGTTGAGTGATTTTCTTATTTTAATTTTAATGAACTCATTTCACATTGAAATTAAGATTTGTCAATTTTCCTGGATTCCTCATCATCAGATCTATATAGGATAATTTTTGCTCCTGAAAATAATGTGATTTGATATTTATTACAATTAAATTAGTGAAAATCACCCTGTCTGCATGTTTAATTCAGAGTAAATTCATTTAGTGTCTAAAAATTCCAAAAAAATTAGGGTAGCTTAATTTCATCCCATTTCATCATCTGGCCAAGTTTGATAATTTTTGGAATTAATTTGACCATATTTCTGAATTAACATTTAATTTGGCCTGATTTTGCATGTGTCTTGCATAAAAAAACCGAAAAGACCAAAAATATCTCCTCTAAAAATCAAACTTTGGAAATTAGAGTGGTGCAGTATGCCAGGATCAAGAGAGGTTAGAGCCTAAAGACTTAGGGCTTTTCAATTACAGGGACTTCCTAGGAAATCTTCCCTCTTTTCATTACCCTCGTCTGCTTCCGTGATTCACCTACTTGTTACCTTTTTATGCTCCGCTTCCTCTTCCGGTTTTCAGGTTCCAGTACTCTTTTGACAGGCTTTGCCTGCCCCAGATATATAGTGGCTATTTCTTAAGAGCTAGTCGGCCAGAGACTCAGGGCATTGTCTTTCCAACCAAAGGGGCGCTAAGCGCACACAACTTGTTGATTTCGTTGGATTGGAAAGGAGGGCTATCAACTTCAGTAAGCTAAGGCTCTGAACCTAGAATCTCTGCACCTTCCCGTACTCTCACTGAAAGGACAGATCTAGACAAAGAACCAACCTACGATCCGAACTTGCGAACCCTCGGAGGTGAGCTCCATGCTAACTAACAATGATATAGCGTAGGTAGGGTCGACATCTGCAAGGGTCATGCAAGGTCAAGGGGATCAAGCCATCAACCTCTATGAGTGAGGACCTGAGGTTGCTTCGAATCAATCTAAGGACATAGTTGCCTCCCTGAGTTCGACCTTAGACTTCACCAAGTAAAAAATGCCGCTTGAAATTAACTCAAATCTAATTAAAGTGGTTTTTGATTAGCCCTCTCGTATCCGACTGCAATGAACAACATCTAATTAATTTGGACATTAATCTGACAGAATTAGCAAGGGTGCGGGAGCGGTTCATCAATTTTCTGAATTTTTCTCATTTTTATGGATTTTAAAGCTTTTGTAATTTTTATAATTTTTTGGACTTTGTATTTTTTTATGAATTTTTCAATTTTTATAAACAAGCATATGTACAAGAATTTTACAAGATATATTACCCATATTTTATTTGGATTTCTCCTTTATCTGATATACATTGTTGTATTGTCTAACACTCTCGTTGTTTGGATTTTGTGTGAGGTACGCGGATCGAGGGAGGAGCTCCTCTTTAGAGCACCTGTGCACCTACGTAAGGCGGCTTTGACCTAGCACAAAGGTGGAGTTGGAGAACTATGAAGACAAATTTTGAGCATTTTATCTTATTGCATTTCTTTGTGTAATTTTTGTGAGAGAGAGACCACTATATTTGTAATAATACAGGTACTTAGGACTCTGGACATTCAGGTCCAATTTCTAAGTGATTATTCACTTGGGGGCTCACCACAATTTTCATCGCCTTTTTATTTTATTTCTCGATTTTGTTTTCCTTACTTTGTGTGATTGAGCCCTTAGTTTTAGGATTGTTTGCGATAGATTAAGGCCAAACACCTAATATATTTTCCTGTACCTATAGTGATGTTTGGACTTAGTCAAATTTTGAATTGCTTCTCACTTAGTCTCGGAACCACTGCGCTACGAGAGTTCTCCATACAACGCTTGAAGGACCCATTGTGGTGGTCACCAAGGAGGCTCCAAGACCGGACACTTCGGTTCCATTCTAAGTCATTAGCATCGGTTCTTCATGCTAATAGCAATTTTTGAAACCTAGGGTGATTTCATTGTCTTGCATTTGCATATAGATAGGTTTCAATTCTGCTGAGCATCTTTGCATGTAGAGTGATGGAGGCAAGGTGAGTATTTACGATTTAGTATTCATCATCGTTTTGTCGCTTGCATTGCTTTTATGCCTCTCTTCCTCTGTTTTTGCCAACCTAGATTCTTAAAGGAATGGACTCCTCGATAGGCTCGTGCATTCTTATTAAAAATCCAAAAAAGTTATACCTAATAAAATTGGGACTGCTGAGATTACTTGACCCTAAAAAAGACCAAAAATAAAAATTTTGTCTTGGGGCGAGTAATCCCCTCATTGTCTTCGCTTTTACTTGCTCGCGCACACATTAAGGATTAATGCCAAAATCCCATTTCAGCTCCCTAAGTGTTTGTGCAACTTTCGGACTTCTCACCTAACTCTAAAACAACAACAACAACAAAGCCTTTTCTCACAATTAAGTAGGGTCGGCTACATGGATTCTTCGCCTCCATTCAGATCTATCTTGGGTCAATCCCGGGCTTATATCCATAAAACTAAGATCCTTTTGTATAGTTTCTTTCCAACACTTCTTGGGTCGTCCTCGCCCACTCTCTACCGGCTCAACATCCTAACACTCGCATCTCCTAACTGGTGCATCATCTGATCTTCTTTGCAAATGACCAAACCATCTTAAGAGATTTGCTTGCATCTTATCCTAGATCAGAGCTATACCAACTTTCTTTCTGATTGCATCATTCTGAATCCGATCTTTACGTGTATGTCCACACATCCACCTTATCATTTTCATTTCTGCTACAACCATTCTTTGCACATGTCTATGGTTAACAGGCCAACATTCAGATCCATAGAGCATAACAAGTCTCACAACTGCTTTGTAAAACTTTCCTTTAATTTTTAAAGGAATTTTCTTATCACAGAGACCAGCAGAGTCTCCTCTCCACTTTAGCCACCCTACATTTTTTTCTATAAGTAACATCTCCATCAATTTCCCCATCATGTTGCAAAATAGATCCCAGATATCTAAAAGAATCTCTCTTCCGAATGTTATCATCACCAATCTTCACTTCGATTCCTTCACCATTGCTTCCATCAAAGGAGCACTCCATATATTTTGTCTTAGCCCTAGTTATACAAAATCCTTTACTCTCTAACTCATGTCTCCAAACCTCAAGCTTCTCATTTACTCCATCTCTAGTCTCGTCAATCAACACAATATCATTAGCAAATAACATACACCAAGGTAACTCATCTTGAATGTGACTTGTCAACTCGTCCATAATCAAAGTAAAAAGAAATAATGTTGAACCTTTATGTAAACCAATGTTGGTGTCAAAATAGCCACTCTTCCTAGACGGAATCCTTACACAAGATAAAGCCCTATCATACATGTCCTTTATGAGGTTAACGTATAGGACATGTACTTGTCTCTTCTCCAAAACTCTCCACATTATCTCTCGTGGGACTGAAACATAAGCCTTCTCTAAATCAATAAAGATGATATGGAGGTTCTTCTTTTTAACTCTATAAATCTCAATTGTTCTCCTCAACAAATAGATGGCTTAAATAGTTGAGCGACCTGATATGAATCCGAATTGATTTTCTTTTACGTTAGAAACTTGCCTCAACCTTTTCGATCACACGTTCCCAAATTTTCATAGTATGACTCATCACCTTGATACCTCTATAATTAGAACAATTTTGAATGTCTCCTTTATTCTTATAAAGAGGCACAACGATACTCCTCCTCCAATCTTCAGGCGTTTTCTTGCTTCGCCAAATAACATTGAATAGATTCGTAAGCCAAGTCAAACCGTGCTCACCTAAAACTCTCCATACTTCTACGGGGATGTCATCCGGTCTTACACCTTTTCCAGGCCTCATAACCTTCAGAGCCTCCTCGACTTCCTTTCTTTGAATTCGTCTGTAGCTTGCACGATTCAAGTAACTTTCACTACTAGCCAGATCACCCAAAGTGATCTCTATATTACCTTCCCCAATGAAAAGTTTATGAAAGAACTGCTCCCATTTAGTCTCTATATCCTTCTGAGTAATAAGCACGCAACCTTCCTCGTCCTTAATGCATCTCACTTGAGAAAAGTCTTTGGTCTTTCTTTCTCTTGCTTTGGCCAACTTGAATATATCTTTCTGGCCCTCCTTAGAGTCGAGATTTTTATACAAAACTTCATAAGCTTTTAACTTAGCTTCGCTTACAGCCTTCTTTGCTTCCTTCTTCGCTATTTTGTAGTTTGGGATCGTTTCCTCTGTTTTATCCTTAGACATAGCCTTAAAGCATGCTGTTTTAATTTTTAGCCTCTCTTGCATCCCTTCACTCCACCACCAAGCCTCCTTTTGACCTGCAGCTCCTCCCTTTGACTCGCCTAACATTTCTTTGGCTACATTTCGGATACAGGACGCTACTGCCTTCCACATCTCGTTTGCACTTCCGCTAGAATCCCAAGATAAGTCTTCTAAAACCTTCTCCTTGAAGCTCGATTGCTTCAGTGGAAGATTCCACCATCTAGTTCTAGTGATCTTAGGAACCCTCCTTTTCTTTACCAGCCCTTTTATTTGTACATCCAAGACTAACTCTAAAACAAACAAGATAAAAAGACCGCTCTTTTACAGTCTCTACTGAGTTGAGTAGGTACATTGAGGATTTGTTTTGTGTGAGTGTTCTTGTGATTGCTTGTGTGCATTCTAGATCGCCTCTGCGCATTTTCCCCTTTTTCTCACCCCTCTTGACTTGACCATCGTGTTCTCCCAATCATTTTCCTCTTGTTTTGAGATGGCCGACTAGAGCGTATTTTATCCGGACTTTTCGGATCTCTCTTTCACTCCAGCCGGTCCACCTCCATTTTTCTAGGAGGACTTTGCTCCTCACTTTTGTACATATCATCCTCAGCCATAGATTCAGGACTCGGACTTCTATCCACATCCACCTCCACCTTCATACTTTCCACCTTCACATCCACCCTAGACTGATATGTTGGAGTCACCATTCATGGAGTCCACCCTTGAGCACTTGACCCAAATGATGGATCATATGATACAGAGGATTGACAACCTTACTAGCATAAATAAGAGTGACCATGACTCTCCACCATTTGATGATATAGGTTCATTCGAGGATTTACATGAGAGATTGCAATCGCCCAAAATACAAAAAATGAGAAAATTTTAAAAATTCAAAAAGAGTTTGGGAGATACGTGATCGATTCAGACTGTGAGGAGAGGTCCAACCTGCCAGACCCTTTGACCACACATCCACTCACATCTAGTCCCACCCTTGACCCCAAGGATGTCGCTGTACAGACTGCTCTTAGCATTCCTCGTGTACATGCTAATTCTGACTTCCTCCCTTGTATGGAGGAGGTCCAAAAATTAAAAAAATTATTGACTGAACCTGAAGTGGTGGCCACTATTCATGAGATCATCCGTGCCCCACTTCAACTAGCCATGACTGATTTATTTGATCCTCTTCCCAAGAAGAAAAGCAGAGGAGCATATCTGAGCGTCATATATTGACCATGGACACTGCTCACACCATCACACACCGTCCTATTCCTAAGAAGAGGAACACTGCCACACCTTTCATTAGTTGTACCATCTCTGAATCCATAGGTGATCACACTCTCCTCGACAACGGTGCTTCGATTAGCATATTACCCTCCTCGTTGGTACAGTCTCTTCAGTTAGGGACTCTCAAGAAGACTTGGATGATAGTTCAGTTTGTAGGTGGATCTATCAAGAGGCCGAAGGGTATCCTTAAAAACGTCGTCATCTCGATTCAGGGAATGAGCTACCATGTTGATTTTGTCATTTTCCCTATGGAGACCTCCACTGGGGAGTACTCTCCGATCATCTTGGGACGACCATTCCTCATCTCAGCGAGGGTCGTTATTGATTACAGATCAGGAGAGATTCGCTTCCATCCTGTTGATGAGAGCGAGGTAGTCATCACTACCCCTACTGCCGATCAGAGACCTGCACCTAATGTGACTACACCTAGTCTGGCTGACCCTAAGGCGTATGAGGATATTAGAGAGACTTCCTTTATGATCGATGATGAGACCCGAGAATTCCTCTCCAAGGAGGAAGTCTCGGAAAGCATAGAACTTGGAGTTTCTGCTTTCTGTGATTGTCGTTATGTTGATGACATCCGTGGTATTTACATGATTAAAACCATTAAGAGGAGGGCATATATCGATGAGATAAAGGCCGAATTTGATTTGAATGCTTTTATTCGGGAATTCGGGCCTTTTGATGAAAAAGATGATCCAGTTGAGATTGTAGAGGACGGACAGAGTTCGACTACTTCCACTGATGCGTTCGTTCCTTTTGGTTTTGACCTGGATGAGATCTCACATGACGACATTGATTACACTTCTTCCGAGAATGATGAGTTCCTCCCATTTCACTTTGACATCAGCAAGCCTCCCAAAGCCAGACCTAACCATACTTCTTCCACTGACCCGTCTGCGCCTTCACACCATAGGACCATCGAGGACAAACACCCTATCGACCTTGATCGATTTGTGTCATTTGAGGACCCTGATGTCGACCTGCACCATACTAGATCCATTCCTCAACGGTCCTGCAAGAAGGATTGCTTTCAACCTTCTTGATCCTCTGTATATCCATTCTGTTGTATATTCACTTTTGTGTACCTCCGTCTCTCTTTTTCGTTTTGCTCATTCACCCATTCTCGTGTGTGCCTTGTTTAGGACGTACTTTGTCCTAAGTATAGGGGGGTGGATGAGCCGAGTGTTCATTCTTCGTTCTGTTTCATTACTCCTGTTGTTGCCTATACTTCGGACTTCTTTTATCCTAAATATAGCAGGAATGATGTGTACATCCTTCTCTATCTTCTTCCATTTTCTAATCTCTTTTTTCTTTTCCTCTTCTATCTTCTTTATCTACCAAAAAGGTGTCGCCCCTTTTTGTCAGTCTTCTATACTTAGGATGTACTTTGTCCTAAGTATAGGGGGTGTGCACCTCGATTTCTTCTATTATTTGGTCCTCTCCACTATCTCCTCTTCTTGTCTATACTTAGGGATATCTTACCCTAAGTATATGGGGAGACAGTTTGAGTACAATCTGTTCATTCCCACCCTTGACCCTTCCTGCTTTGTGTACACTCTATTATACTTAGGATTATTTGATCCTAAGTATAGTGGGGACGGTCAACTTCTCATTTGTTCATTTCTCTTTCGTTTATTCTTTAGACTTGTCTATACTCAATACGAGCTATATCTTCTCTTTTACTCTCTGATCTATGAGGACATAGTTCAAGATAAGTATAGGGGGATCGTATATAGTTCGTATATACTTTAGCCATAACTCGTACTTTCATATTTTTCATAATAACTATGTCTAATTATACTATTTAAATTCATTTAAAACCTTAATAAAAAGATGTTGATTATTCCTCAAATTCTTTTTGTACTTACTGATTAATAAATCAGGTGAAAATATTTTTTACACAATGTTTGAAAAATAGTTTGAACTTTGTGAAAAATATTTTGAAAACTACTTGGAAAACGTTTGTTACATGTTTTCAACCTTTGTAAAACATTTTTATTTTGTAAAATTTACTTTCTTTGTGTGAAATAAAAATGTTTGAAAAATGATTTGCAAATGGTTTGAAACACGGTTGCAAAAATATTTGAAAAATCTATATATACTGTTTGAAAAACCTTTGCAAAATGATTTTTAAATGTGTGTACATGTTTGTAAAAATATTTGTAAAAATTATTTTGGACTATAGTTTTCCAAAATTGTTTGAAAAAAACCTTTTCAAATAAGTTTGAGGAATAAATACATCTCACTAAAATTCATTATATATACCTATAAAATTGATCACTTACCCTTTATAAATTCTTAATATCTACTTCTACTAAATTTAGAAACATCCCTGTGTAAATATTTGTACCTAGTTTTTAGCCAAAATCTTTTTTTTAGGACAGAAGAGTGTGGGTTGCAATAAAGCTTCAAAAGAGGAATAGTCTACTAGCTCAAGAGGAAAAACTCTTTATGTAAATGTTGTTGTAAATAGTATTTCAAAAAAAGATAAAAAACTCCAAAAATGTGGACAGTCCTGTACATAAATAAAAATGCATGCCGAAGTGTACATATGTTGTATAGTCAATAAGCAAGCTTGAGATTCATAGTCAAATCATGTGATCCTATAGCTGGATTACTTGACTACACTAGTCTTGCATCCTAGGATAGGTAGCTACACTGGATACCATCCATTCTTCTCTTCACCCCCTCATATTGAGTTGGTTGTTACTTGAACTCAGAAGGGAATACCCTGCCCCTCGAGGAATGTGTTATTGGATTGGGGAATCATTGGGTTATCATGTTGTAGAAGTCAGTCTCTTTGTCATTTCAGTTGGAGAGAGCCACCATCACTTACATTGTACAAGTCAGATTCATAGTCATAAGGGTTTGCGTATGACTTGAAGTATTCTGACCTGGCTATTGATAAGACTTGAGCAGGGTTTTTGGATTCTCAAGGGCTGTTGGATTTCAAATCTGGTTCTTATTAAGGTTCTGCCCGCACTAAAATTCCAAAGGACCGACTTAAGATCCAAACTTTGATTTTGTGAAGACAAGTTTGATAATTAAATTTAATCCATCTTTCTTCTTTTTCTTTTCTTCAATTTTCTTTTCTACACTTTTTGCATAAGTGTTTGTAAGGGACTAGCAAAGGAAAGAATTGGGGGATGATGAATCTTCGTTTCATCATCTTTATTCTATCATTTTGGTCTTAAAAATCCTAGTAAATGCATGCAAATAAGCCTAATTCATGCATTTTATCATTCATCCATTGTTGTGTAAGTAGTGTATAAAATACGATTTTTAAAGACAAAATTATAGAATAAAGAAAATAAAAGAAAAGAATAAAATATTACAAATATTTTATGACCTGAAATCCTGAGGCCTAGGCATCTTGATGACTAGGTCGACACAGAATAAAGTAGGGGGAGATAAGGGCCAAAATACAATAAAAATCCCTTTTATTTAATTCATTCTTTATTCATTTTTTGAGCCCTATATTTAATTCCACTTTTTATACTTCAAATAAATAAACTTTAAACATGAAAGTTGTATATAATTAATATAGAAAAATACAAAATTTATTTCACATAAAAATAATTTATAGATAAAAAGTTATGATCCGAATAAGTTTCCAGAATCCCAACTTCCCAGACTTGAATCTCTCAAATAAAAACTCGAAAAGTATCAAAATCACATTTAATTGTATATAACTTTTAATAAGCTATTTAATGGAGGTGGTTTCCTATTTTTCAGAGTTACAGTTTGAAAGTTGAGTTTTGGACCCCTATTGTATACTTGTACCAATTAAAATATTGATTTTTATTTATTATTCATTATTTTATAATTTTATATTTTTATAATTTTTTAATATTATTTCTAATAAATATACCTATTAAAAATAATAAAAAAATATAGAAAAGACAAAAAATAAAATACTTGTATAAAAAACATAGGTACAATACAAATAAGTATACCTATACAATTAATACTTCTATTTATTTAATTGTATATAATATATCATAAAAATAAAATGAAAATATATTTTAGTTCATAAAATTAAGTATAGATATATAAAATAATAAAACAAAATTATAAAATTAAAATTGCAAAATAAAAAAATATTAAAATATATAGATGAATATACATGTATATGACACATAAAAGGAAACTTGTATTTTAAACCTGAAAAGAATAAAAATCATAATAAAATAATTCATAAAATAGTAAACATTTTTTATTTAATAACTTAAAATTAATAAATTCAATTACTATTTTAAATGATTTTTGAATTCTTTTTCAGGAGGATTTTCCTGTTTGGTCCACGTGGACCAACCAGGTGGACAGTTGACCGCAAGTCAATTGTCTGACACCCCCTCCTGCAAGATGTCAGATCTCGTTTCTCCACCTTCTTATCGATTTTTTGAGGGATGACCTTTCACCATTTGGTGTTGCATCCTTGACCTCTTTTTCTCCTCGATGACCCACCATTCACACCCACATCTCTCCTCAAGGATTGGATCGTTGAGGCTCCTGCTCTCCTTCGATCTTTGAGTGCTCCATCCCTTGACCCTTCCTTCCGATTTTGAACCCTATTTATACTAGCCAAGGCTCGCCTCTCTTTCTCTGGATCGATTCCTGTGACAGGGGAGTCTCCAGCAACGTCTAGCTACTAGCCCCGACAAAGCTTTTGGTGGCTTCCACCATCTCCGGCGGCCACACCGTCGTGAGGTCCATCTCTGGTCCTTTGACCATCGAGGTCTTGTGTTTTATTCGTCTTTCTCTATTCTTTATTCTCCTGTAGATCTTATCTTCCATTTTGTACTTTATCCGCACGATTCACGCTTGTTTCGTCATTGCTCACCACTTGCCAGAGCGAACTCCGACTAGCTTCCATTCCGCCACCCTCAGCAATCCATCATGTTGTTACTGGGTCGAGGTACTTTACCCTCAACCCAATAACCATTTTCTTGTACGACAATGCACCCCAAAGTACCTGGGGCTTGTTTTAGGAACCCCGTCATGGTCCCTAGAGCCGCAGCTCTGCCGGCCTCGCACGCGTTCTCCGGTTGATGCCAGAATATTTTGGAGCACCCAGCACCTAGAGCAGACCTGCAGGAATCGAATCGTCCCATTTTAGAGCTTTCGACGCCACAGAGGAGCGAGGCAGGGAAGTTCACCGTTGAGGGCCTTCTTTACCATTATTCGTCATCGTCTTTCAGACTCAGATCAAGGGCCTCCGCCCAGGTCTATAGCAGTCGTCGGATCTCATAGCTTCAGCACCATCAGATCCAACACTGGGGTTTAATCCCAGCTGTCCATTCCGAAGCAGTATCGTGGCATAAGAGCACGCCATGTGTCACGTCGATCACAACGTCGTTGGATCTGCTATTCTTGGGTATTTGGCAACTTTACCCGAGAAGTTTTTGTATTTAATTAATAGTTTACAAATTTTATATATTGCATAAAAATACCAAAAAAATATTCTCCTGAAAATCTAACATCAGAATTGACTTTGAATTAATATAAGGAAAAAGATGCCTCCCTGAGTTCGACCTTGGACTTGCTCAAGTAAAAAAATTTGCCGCTTGCGTTTAATTGACTATTAATCAAAGTGGTTTTGATAAGTCCTATTTTACCCTACTACAACGAACACACATTAACTTTAATCATTAATCCGATTAAATTAGGAAGGATAATCTAGGTTTAATCGGTCATCCCCTCACAAACTATTCTCCAATATCACAAAACATGCAAAAATAGAATGGAGAAGGCCGAGTATCCGTACCTATATTCGTGCACGCCTTTGATCCACATGTTTGATCCACTGATCAAGAATCCGGTGAGAGATATGCCTTTCCCTTATGATGACGCCCCTCCTTTTCTTGTTGCACGAAGCTACGAAACTGCACGAGCATCTGGCAGTGGTGGTTGCACCGTTCTCCACTCCTGGAGAAGGAGAGGAGAAAAGATATAAAAGAATGACTTGGGGAGGGGGAGAAGGATGTACTAGGATTCGGAAAGGAGTGAGAATGAGGGGAGATGAAGGGTGGGGGGTCTTAATATATTTTAAGATAGGAAAATCTAGTTTAGAGACCCTAGAATTACTCTAATATGAAATTAATTATAACAAACCCGTAACCAATAAATCCCTTCAATATCCATGACCCCTCTTCACTAAAACGTGCATATCTCCCACATCCGAACTTGGAATTACGCAATTTTGGACTCGTTGGAAAGCTTGCAACAAGACACTTCTTTTGAATATAATATTTAATTGGTTTTAAGAACTCATAAAAAAGTCAAAATGTAAAGGATGTTACATGAAATTGTATTCAAAGTAAAATATCCAATGCACCCATCTTTGGGAATGGAGTAAGAAGTCAAGTTGTTCAATATTACATACATATTGATGCATATGGATAATCTATATCATAATAAACATTAATGGTATGTGATTTCTATTGAGATTATTTTTAATATGAGATTTCTTCCCTTCACCTTAGAAAGCTTTGAAATGTTCACAGATTTCATAATTTTGGTTTAGAATCAAAGTTTGAAGGAAGATTAAAATGAATTTGATCTAATCTTGGTAGTCAGTACCTATTAGACGAATTCATGGAACACCTTATGGATAAAGGAATATCATTCCTATATCACTCATCCTAATACACCTAAACTCAATAGAGTTGTACGGAGATACAATTTATCATGTGTGACATAATTTGATCAATGATTAATCTTAGCATAATTACCTATTAGTTTCCAGGTATATGCAGTAGAGACTACAAATATATCCTTAATAAGGTTCCATGCAAGTAAGCTGGAATCTAGCACTAGAGATTGCTACTTCATTAGGAAAATAAAGGATGGTATTGGATACATACTTTGTGACCTTGTGATTCTTAAAAGATCTCATATCTGAGAATGTGATTTTTAAAGGACGAGACTCTTGAGAATCAAGATGAAATTGAAGTAAAAGGAACTCATTGAATCTTGAGAAGATAATGAGGCTCCTGAAATCGGAAACTAAAAGGACAATTAAATATGAAACACTCAAACCTCTTTAAATAAGTTTGAGGAAGTATTCCATGTATCAGTTAAGTTTGATAATGATCTGACTTCATATGATGAAGCTTCTAAGGATCATGTCATGGAAAGATGTATGTTAGCAATAAAGTTTATAGTAGACTTCATTTACAAGTGTTGTATATGGACCCTCGAGGATCCACCTATAAGGGTAAGACCATTTAAGATGTAAATGGATCTTCAAGAGAAAGAGGAAACTTGATAAGAAGGTACATGCCTTCAAAACACAGCTTGTATCCTCAAGATACACACCGAAGAGAAGACATCACTTGCGATGAGACTTGCTCTCCAGTGACCTTGCTTAAACCCATCAAAATATTGCTAACTTTAGCTTCACAACTTGACTATGACATCTTCAAGATGGAAGTCAAGATTGCATTCCTCTACGAATACCTCTCAAAAGATATTCACATGAAGTAGCCCTAGGGCTTCATGGTTAAGGAAAGCATATGCAAGCTGAATAACTCCATCTATGGACTCGAATAAGATTCTTATAGTAGGAACACAAAATTTGATGAAATTATAAATGTTAGGATTTCAAATAGAATCTTGATGAACCATATGAAGCTTAATGAGAGTGCCATTATGGTCATCATGCTGAATATAGATGATATCCTAATCATTTCGAATGTTATAAGGATGAAAATTAGTGTTTTATAGTCTGGCCATTCTATACCTTGAGATATGATATCAAGGATACCGCTTGGATCTTAGTTATGAAGGTGTTCAGGAGAGAAGACAAGATGGTATTGGGACCACCACATTAGTGGTACACCTTGGTTATATTCTATTTTCGAGAAAATTCCTAGAAAGGATTCCATAACTTAAGATATGGTACTGACCTATCTAAAGGGATAGCACCTCAAGGTGTTGAGGAAGTAATGCTAGAACTGATTGCCCTTGTGCATCAGTTATGAGAAGCCGGGTGTATGCTAGATGTGTACAAAAGCCAAATGTCTGCCATTTAGCAGGAGTAGTAAATTATCACTAATCCTACTATGGAAATAAAACACTTGATTGTGTTAATAATAAAATCTTCAAAATTGACAAGACTTTAGAGATATTGATCTCGAACTCTTATCTTTAAGAACTTAAGGCTTTATAGATAGTGATCCAAAAAGGTCTTAGATGCAGATACCTTAGGAGAGAGAGATCTCCTGGAATAAGGGTACTCTGATAAGGATTATAGAAATAGTTGTTATTATAATAATTATTGAGATTTAGTGTCAAGAACACTATAACTAACAATATGGAATATAGGTTGCATAAGATGCAACATTCGCATTGGATGCGAGCACTGTTACTGCGGATATGCAAGTGTCACAAAAGGACTAGGCATAATGTCTTGGGAATAGAGTGACTGATTAGCTTACCTAGCTATTTTTCTAAATAGCCTATGATTGTCACGAGTGTGGGACTAAATGATTAGCCCATTAATGACTCTTTGGGATAGTGGGAGATTGTTGGACATGCGAGCCCACAACGAGCCCTTACGCAATATATGTTATTATAAATATCATTCCGGATCTGAAATGAAGAATGGCTAATTTGCATAATAGGTCCCTTAGTACAATTAGGGTTATGTACCATGACCATCTTAATGATCATACAGTTGTTGATTCAATTGTTGAATCATAGAGGCTGGTGCTTGGATGAATATCTAAAGAGTTAGATTGAGGACTCATTAAGCACCGTCAAATGATAGTTAAGAGATGATCTCCAGTTTGAGTAGGAGATGGCAATCCTTTATCATTTGGTTGATATCTAACCGACCTCTTGATGTAGGTCCTCTACATAGAAATAGAGAATCGGAGGTATTAGATAAGTTTGGTCAAAGAGTTGACTTAGAGATCGAGATAACCAAAGTCCTATGTCGTATGCTGTCATGATATAAGCACGCATCCTCTTACCGGAGACAGATGTGTTACTATATGTCTGTGTATGTATATTTGATAGACCAATAGGTTGATGACCTAACTAATGTCTATACACCGGCGTGCTGATGTGCATGCAAGGGCATATGAGTAATACGATCTCTCAAAGAGATCATACAGGTTCACTTACTGAACCAGAAGACATGAGCTCACTCATGAGATATTGGAAAGAATCAAATTTCGTGCACGGTCGTCTCACTTTGGAAGCTTGACTGAATTTGTGGGTTTGATATATACTTTTGGAAAATATATGATCAAAACCTAGGTATGATATATGCTTTTGGAAAGTACACGATCGATACCAACTCCCAATTATAAAATAAGAAACTTAATGATAAAACCCTAAAGGAGACAGTCCAAAAAAGATCTAAAACTTTGAGTTTAATCAGGGTCTTCCAGTATGTAGGATGTACATGTATTAGGAATACCTGAGGGTGATGCGATCATAAACGATTGTATAACCATGACGCTTCCATTCCGAGGTAGTGATGAAACAGGTCTGGATTTTAGTGACTCCTCTTATAGAGAAGTAATTTGATCTTAGTCCAAATGTTGGGCATTGATCTGAATGTGATTCAGATGCAATGAGAAGATTAGATTTGCGGTTTTGATTTAATCAAACATCTATGGTGGTCTGCAAGATCTGTATTTGAGATGTGATCTCAATATCCAATTCACTATACGTGGAACAATACAATCACCCTATCCTTATCTCCAAGTATCCGCGGAGAAAATGCATTATCCTTGAAAAAGTTCAAGGATAAATTCATTGTTGATATGTGTATCCGAGCATTGAGAAAATTAATAATTAAATGTGATTTAATTATCATAAATAATATGACTTTGATTCATAATATAAGGAGAGTAATCAGAGATAATTAAATGTGATCTAATTATCAAAGATGAGAATAATAAAAATGTGATTCATATTATTTGCTCACATGAGAAAAGAGATTTAAGATGAATAAATGTTATTTAATTATCATGGATATGAATAATGTGGATAACACTGTCCATATTGTTCAGATATATTATAAATTTGATTTATAATATATAAGAGAGAGCCTATTGTAATTTATATTTGTTGATTAATTATTAATGTGAATTGTATTCACATTGAATAATTAATTGAAAATATAATTTACATTTTATTTTGGGATGTGAATGTGATTCACATCTTTCCAATAGCATGATCGCAATTTTCACAAGATAATTATGCATTATTTTTGTGAAATAATTTACAATAATTGTTTTTATAAACCTTGGAGATATCATGAGATAATGAGATCTCATGAGATAATGAGATGTCATGAGATGATTGGTAGTCGTCCCTCAATTTTAAGGGATGTGGATAGTTTTCTCATTTTCTCTAAGACTAGCCAATTGATTTGAAATTAACTTATATTGATTTATCAATATATATTAATTCAAATAAAATTAATTGTTATTGTGTTTTTACAACAAGATCATAGCCATTGAAAGAATCACAAATCAATCTCATCCATTGATTGTGTGTTGTCCATGGATTGAGATCCATGGATCCCAGAACCCTATATAAGAAGAGGCACCACTTGATTTTTGAGATATACAACAACGAATGCTCTCTCCCTCTCTCTTTCTCCACACACCAAGCCTCTCCCTCTCTCTCTCAATTGACGTCCGCCATGGAGCCCTTGTGATAGTCGTCATTGTCACAACATCGTTGTTATGTTGCTGGATCATCTACTTGTGGATCTTTGATGACTCAAGAATCTCACTAACGAGCTAAGGCGTAAATAATCAGGGTCGTTGCGACCCGAATAACAAGGCTAAGTCAATCAAGAAAATTCGATACCACCAATGAAAAAATGAAGCAAGCAAGTAAAAATAGCGGTCTAGCTATTTATTTTACCAGGTATAGCTACAAGGGTCGAACTCAAGGAGCACGGTATGGTAAACCTACGAAGTATTCGGAGATTCAAAAACAACTATTTTTGGTGGATTTCATATTTTTAAAATTTTTTTGGATTTTTTAATATTAAGAAAAAGGCTAAAAACACTGAAGAAATTTCAATTAAACAATTATTAAGCGCAACAAAAATACTCAAAAAATTCAAATAAATTTTTTTGGGTTTTAGAAATGTTCAGATATTTTTGGTATTTTTCTTGGATTTTTCTAATTTTTAGTGGAATTTATAAAAATGAAACAATGTCGAAAATACAAAATAATGTGCAACCAGAATCTAAAGGCACTTTAAAAATACCTTAAGTGCCCATAAAATTCAAGCAACAATTTTATTGTAAACTTGGAATAAAACTCTAACTATAGAAAATGGAAATGAATTTTTTGAATTTTTAATGATTTTTCTAAGTTTTTCAATGTTTTTCAATATTTAGGGTTATTATAAATCCAAATATGACAAAAATTGGATAGAAGCAATAACATCTTAAAGTAAACACATAACAATTTTTTTAGAATTTTTGAAGGATTTTTTAATATTTTTAGGTGATTTTAAAAACTGGACAGAAGTAATTTTTAAGGTTTTTGAATTTTTAAAAATATCAAATGCAAATAAAAGGAGCCCAAAAATTCGTAGAAATTTTTACATCATGGCAGGAGCCATGTGTTCAAATTTCATGAAGTTTAGATGAAATTTGCTATTTATTCAAGCCAATCAAAAACACACAACATACAGGGACCAATATGAAAATATGGAGAAGTATTCAGCCAAATAATAACACGTGGAAATAGCATAGGATTGATTATGCAAAAATCCCATATCCGCACGAGGGCGGCACGTGAAGCAGGCAAACAGGGGTATAAATGCAAATACGAGAAATAAAACCTCAATTGATAATAACAATATAATCCAGGATTTGTACTGCAAATAACCCAAATATCACGTGCCAGACCACGTGAAGCTCAAACAGAAGGACTAAAATGCAAATTCTGAAAGTATGAGGTCCTAAGTGCAAATTATCCAAATTAAATACAATGGTTAAAAATATTTACAGGACTACAAAATAAATACAAGAAGCAAAGAGGGCATAAGTGCAAATTACCCTTATTATGGATGACCCAACGGTCGAAAGCTCTACACTTAAGATCTGACGGCTGGGCTCTACGAATAACGTTTTGACGATGGATGGCTGGAAATCGATCCTTAGATGGATCTGGCGGACGAGAGCTCCCCGTTGATGGATGGTCACGATCAGAACTAGAGGACGCCTTGATCCGACAGTGGAGAAGCTCCCTGGAAGAACGACCAAGAATTCGCCTCCGGAGAGCTTCGACCAGTAACTACATGCGGCTGGGATGTCCTCCGAGGTTTCTAGGATGGTGAAAGGAGAGCAAATGACGGTCTATAGCTACTGAGATGCTCTGATGAGGCCGGGAGCGCCCGAATGCTCCGACGATGCGAGGGACATGGAGCTACTATGATTCAGGGTTCGAACCTCCAGATGAGGTTCTTTGGAATCCAAACCTGCACAGAACGATTGTTGGGTCGAGGGCAAAGTGTCTCGACCCGTTAGTGCGTGTGAAGGGATGAAGGATGAGGTGGGGTGAAGCTCTCCTGCGAGGCAGTGGCGGAGGAGAGCTGGGTTCCTGTTCCTGGGTGAATCAGGGTGAATGAAGGTGCGGAGAAGGTGGAAAGTGGTCTCTTGAAGGTGATTGGGTCGTTGGGACAACGAAAGGAGTGTTAGACAACCGCGAACGGAGCTGAACAACTAAGTTGACCCAAAACCTACAAACTCGAATCTACTGCGGCTAGGACTAAAATGAAGCTATCTGATGGGCGAAAAATCGTCTGTGCTAGAGATCGGGGACCTCCGGGGGTCATTGCCTCGATGGAGCAACGGGTCGAGAGGCAGAGCTCACCTCGCGGCGGAGCACGGCGGAGTGTACACCGGATCTAAGGCTACGGTGCTCAAAACCTCGCTGCAACACGCTCTATCGCCAGCTGTCACTCATGGGAAGAGGTGAAGCTCATCGGAGACGAGGGGGCGGCCAAACATAACAGAGAAGGTGCAGCTCCTCAAGATTATATACTTTGCAGGGTCAACGAAAAGTGGAGTTTGGGTGCGCGATCCAAGGAACGAATCCCTAATGGTATCAGCGGGCGTGAATCACGAATCAATCCTCAGTAATCATAGCACGAATCGAGATGGAATGGTGATCGGATCGGTGAGGGAAAAATTTGAGAAGTCGAGCAAAAAAATTGGATCCGGGCGAAGACCGGTGCAAGGGAGGCAGTTGATCAGGGTAACGTTCCCCCGTGGACCAATCAGAAATTTCCGAGGTCAAAATTATTTGTAAAATAATTAAAAATAGAAAACAATTTAATTTTAAAATATTTTCAAAATGAAAAATGTTTATTATTTTCCTAACTATTTTTTAGTGATTTTATTTATTTTGTTGAAAAATAAATTAAGGTATATACATTATGTTACATGTATAAAATATTTATTTATTTTAATTTTTATTTTTATTTTGTTTATTTTTGTAAAAATACCCCACTTTTATATTTTATTTATTTACAACATAAAATTTGGAGTATAAAATTATTTTTTGTTGTTGTTGTTTATTTACAAGTGTTAAATAAATAGATATATTACATATATACATGTAATATGTACAAGGTGCGAGAGGAAGTATTTTTATATTTATTTTATTTTTCTAATTTTTGTTTTATTTTTAGGAATATATACAAGGTAGTATAAACACATTTTTGTTTTTATTTTTGTGAAAATAAAATATTTGTATACATAGAAGGAATATGTATAAGGTTGAGTGGCCCTATCTCTCTCTACTTATTTTATTTGGCAATCCGGCCCATGTTGGGCCCTCTCTTGGGATTAAGTCACTCAATATTTATTCTAAATATTTCTCTCTTTTTCTTTTATTCTTTATTCTTTTATTTTTCCACAAATACATGCTAATTATTGGTATTTAACAAATGCATGCTTATTGATAACTTATTGTATTTACAACCATGTACATGATGTTTTGCCAAGATATTTAGCTAAAATAAAAGAATAAAGAGTGATGAATGGGGATTCATCACCCCCCTATACTTTACTTTTGCTAGTCCCTTAGAAAACACTTATTTGAAAAAGAAGTGAAAAAGAGATTAAAAAAAGAAAAAGAAGGGAAATCAAGGTTGATTATTAAGCTTGCCTTCATTAAATTGAAGTATGGAGCTTAGTCAGGCCTTTGGATTATTTAATTATCGGAGCCTTATTTGGACTTAAGCTTAAAACTCAACAGCCTCTAAGTTCCACCAATCTATGGTCAAGACTCCTCAATAATCCAGATCAGAACAAGTCTACATACACAAACTCTAATGACCATGAATCTTTCCTTGTATGGTGTAAGTGAGATGTAGCTCCCCACCTCAGAAATGAAAAAGCGACAACCCCCCTTAACAAGGTAACTCTAATGCCTCAGTCTAGCAGCTCTTTCCTCAAGGAGCGGGGTATTCCATTCTAAGTTCAAGTTCAACCGGCTCAAGAAGAGGGGGAAGAAGAGAATGGACCATGACCAGTGTAGCCATGTATCCTAGGGAGCCCAACCAGTGTAGCTAAGTCTCCCTGCTGCAAGCTTCATGAGATGGGATTGGGTAACATAAGCTTTTGCTTTATTTGGCTATATACACTCCGGTGGGTATTTTATTTTCAATCAGGCCCACCACTTTTTTTGGAGTTTTTTCTTTCTTTGCACATTTTTTTTCGATGTGCATATGTACAACATATCTACATGGTGCAACATATATACATAAGGTGTTTTTCCTCTTGAGCCAGTAGACTATCCCTCTTTTGAAGCTTTATTGTAACCCACAACTACTGTCTTTAGACTTCAACACCACCAGGCCAAGTTGAGATGCACTTCCTTCACTATAAGAAGAAGGGAGGATCCACCTAGAAGTACTACCCTCATATGCTATCCCAAGCAAAAGGAAACTGCCTCCTCACCACCTCATCCGTGGAGAGCTAGGTGTAATGTGATGGTGCAAGTAAAGCCATTATCTCTGAGAGTCATGTGTGCGTTGTTAAGTGTTCTACCTGGGCTCATCAAGATGACATGTGATCATAGCCTAGTGGACTCAAAGATTTAAGTCCAAAATGGACCTGAAAAGTCTTAACCCTAAGCCCTATAAGGTTCCTTTTAGAATTAGGTGGATTAAGTCTTAACCAAGCTCCATTTTCCAATTTAATTCCAGGTTAGTTTTAATGTCAATCATGATTCATAAAATTTGTACAAATATATACAAAAATATTTTTATGCATGCTTTTGAAAATAGCAAAATTTTTTAAAAATGTTTGAATGAATGAATGCATGAAATTTTGCAAATTATTTACAAACATTTACATAAGGGTTTTTGCAAACTTTTACTTTTCAAACATTTTACAAAAATTTTATGCTATATACATAATTTTGATATCAAAATATTTACAAACTCTTTATAAAAATCATTTTTACAAACATTTGTACAAAAATAATTTTTATAAATAGCTATGTATGTGCAAGAAGGGATTTTTATGTACAAGGAAAAAATTTTAAATTTTTATGCATTTTGGTGAAAGAGTTTTTAGCCATTTTATTTATTGACACACTCACACAAAGTACGAGTTATGGCTAAAGTATATATGAAATATATACGACACCCCCTATATTTAGCTCGAACGATGTCCTCAGAGTGAATCAAGAGCAATGAAGAAGACATAACTCGTTCTAAGTATAGGGAAGTGAAAAAGAATAGAATGAAGAAGACTCGGTGTTTCCCCCTTTACTTAGGATGAACTAATCCTAAGTATAGCAAGTTGTACATGAAGGGAAATCCGAGTGGAAGAATGTACATGGTCTATCTCCCCTATAATTAGGGTAAAATAACCCAAAGTATAGGCAGCAAAAAAGAGGTAGAAAGAGACGAAGACAAATATATACAAGATAGAATGAACGACATCACTCCCCCTATACTTAGGGTGAAGGCTCCCTAAGTATAGGCAACAACAGGAGTAATGAAACAGAACGAGAATGAGCAACTCGGTGTCTACACCCCCTTATACTTAGGATAAAGTACATCCTAAGTATTGCAAAGATAATCCTAAGCGAGACCTGGGGTGTAAAACAAAACGAAAGAGATAAGGATCAAATGACGAAATACGTATATACAAAGTGAACAATGTTGAGGTGCCTCTCAACAAGCGCTAGGTTTTACGCCCATAGATGGGAGCAAAGGCTAGGATAATGCGGTATCGAGATTCAGGACGACGTCTATGAGGAGAATGTTGTACTGCCGTTGTAGTTTCGGTATGAGAACAACAACGAGGCCAATAGTGTAAATAATGACACCCAAACAAGAAATCAAGTTGGTGTCTGCTACCGGGTAATGATATGGGAGAATGAATTTGGGCTCCGGTAGCGCAAAAGAACTTATCAGCTCAAGGTCAGAATAGAATGGAAGAGTGAAGCCGAAGAGATCGAACGTGGAGAAAGAAGGATCATTCATGGAATCCTCCACGTCAATCATTGTCTCAAAAATGCATGGAAAGTCAAGATCAGTAGACTCACTAGGAAAACTGATATCCGACGTACATAATGGAGAAAAATCAACAACATCATCAAATATATCAAAGACCGGCTCATCCTCGCGAGGGTCCTCGAGGTGAGATAACTCAGACTTAAAAAGATCAAAAATATCAGAAGACTCGATTTCGTGATCCGACAGATCGGATACACTCTTAGAAAGTGAAATCGAGTACGCTGCATATGGGGCATCCTCCCGTAGATAACCCTCGAGGAGTAATGGAAAATCATCAGTGAAGAAATAAGACTCAGAATCAGACTGAAAATCTGTGCCACTGTCAAGCACCCACTCCTCGCACCAAAATGCCCCATCAGCTGTAAATGGCCTGTGAACAATCTGGAAGTAGGAAATGGTACTGGTCAACAACGTAAAAGTTGTAGAAGTGTCCGAAACTGATCTCGGCCTGCAGCAATGCTGGCTGTCATCTAGTCCTCCTGAAATATATCTATCTCATCAAACTGGATGACCAAAGGCTCAAATACATGACAATATGTATCTGGCATCTCAAAATGTTGTCCCACATATAGCTCTGGATGTTGGGTTGAATCAGGATGTCCATCTGAATCAGAGAAGTACTTCTGTAGTGTAGAAGCTGAGTAGTCCGATAGTGGACACTGAAATGTATGGACTAATGACTGATGTAGCGTGGGCTCCTCCATATCTTGGAGTATCAGAAGATCTGATATCCAAGACTCCTCAACTAGAAAGTAGGGGATTGACTCGTACTCTAGATGGAGGACCAACGGGAACTCGATCAATCTCTAGGTCAGAACATCCACGGTAGCAGTCATCTCATCCATTGTATGTACTGCAACAAAATCCATGTCCACGATAAGGTGTGTAGTAGATGTGTGCTCACGAAGTGTGGCACACCCAGCTAGTACCTCATCATACTCATGTGTTGTCCCAACTAAAGACTCTTGTGAAGGTGTAATGTCTGAAAGTACTCTCGAGATGGTCTGAAGTATATCCATGTCGGGATTGTAGTGTGAACCACCACATGAGGTCACTACCAGTGTAATCTGCTTAGCGGTCATCCCCCTCATGGATATCTTAATAAGGTCAGTCGGTGAAAGTCCATGATCTGGAAATCTCCTTAAGAGGTCAAGAAACCTCATCCATGAATCATGTAATGGCTCCTGGGGATCTACTAAAAAATCCATAATCAAAAATCGCATCATATCTGCTCTACGTTGGGGATAAAATCTCTGTAGAAACTCTAATCGTAACTCGCCCCACATTGCAAATTTCCTACCCAATCATCTATGTCATTTCATAGCTTTGTCCTGAAGTGAAAATGGAAAGGTCTTCAATATCAGCTCCTCAGAAGTGATATCTGAATATACCTGGGTCACACAGAACTCCTCAAACTCTGATAGATGAAGATATGACTCCTCGTGCACCTCTCCTGAAAATTTAAGCAGTCTCTGAATGAAATCCAAATCTAGAGTGAAGAGACGGAATGTAGAAGCTGATGATGCTTCCTGATCGGTGTGCTCATCCATCGTCCTAGCATAGGAGGTATCCGCAACTCGCATCTGCTCTATGTGATCATTTGTGGACTGCACTCTCATCCCAACAGTGAAATCACCCGAGTCTTGTATCTGGTTAGTCTGATCTCTACGGGCATCCAACACAGCATACCCAGAAGAATAAGAGGAAGGAAGGTCGGTAGAAGTTCCGACCTCCGACGAGAGTGGACGAGGATGATGGGGATAAGATGAAGAAGCCGCGGGATCCGACAAGAAAGGAGGGTGACCCATCATCCAGGTAAGGAAAAGGAGAATCAGAATGAAGGGAGGGAGGGTGGGATGAAGAAAGTGAATAGGAGGGAAGCAGATGAGATCTGGAAAACACACAAGATGATAAAGCAAACCCTCAATTCGCCTACGCACTCAGAGCTGATGACCATGAAAGTTCGGTCTTTTATCTTGTCAATTTTATTTGGTGATCAGACAATCTTTTAGAGTGATTAAGAGAGCTGATAGGAATCCAATACTCCCAACAGACTATCTCGTATAAAAGGCCGGTAGTCTGTCAAGAAATCGGATGTGGCTCTAGTCTAGTGTGGGGGTCACTCTCTCGCTCATCCAAACCAGACAATGAGGGGATTACTCTCCCAAGACAAATTTTTCAATGAAGTGTCTTTTAGGGTCAAGTGTGTTTAGCAGTCCCAATTTTATAGTTTTATCTTTTAGGAAGTTTTCAAGCAAATAATGCCTAATGAATTTTTCGGTTCTCCTAGTTATTTGAAGTCCAAAACTAGGGGAGAAGACAAAAAAGCCGATGCGTGATCAAACATGATGATGCATGCAGAGTAAGAAATGCGTACCTGACTCTAGCTCTCTACATGTAGGGTGATCCGCGTATAAAATAAAGGCTGAAAGTAAACTACCTATATGATGCACAAGGAAAACGGCCTTAGACGAAGCAATTTCTACACGATAAGCACAATAGTCAAGTAATCAAGCTAAGTCTTGAGTCTGATCTTAGGAACAACTCGGTGTCTGCCACAACAGATCCTGCACGCACTGTATGTGGTTCCCTACGACACATGGACTCGAGCTTAATTAATCTGACTTTTTATTTGTGAATTATCTAATTAAATCCAATTATCCATCCATAGGAACATGCAGATAATTAGGGTTTGGCCTTAATTAATTACATCGTAGTCACAGAAAATCCTAAGGCTAAGGCTAAAATCCTCGAAAATCAGATAAGCAGTAAGTAGAGCGGTGAAAACAAAACCGACGAGAAATCTGCAGTGAGGTCCCCCCAACACACCGGTGCTTGGCGAAACAGACCCCGAGATAACTACCATATCTGAGAGTTTGTCATGTCCTATGTTATTACAATAATAATATGCGGGAAATAAAACTAAGCTACGACTAAACTACGGGTCTCCACACTTCTGCTTCGGTTCTCCTGCGTCCTCCTTCGGCTCGATGTAGAAACAAGCCGCCTCCGAATCTTGCGGGTGCTTCAGCTCTTCGAAGAAAACCGCCCTCGATCGTCGAGCCCTCGCAAGAAAGGCAGAAACCAGAAATGTGTCAGTCCACAATTATTATAAAATAGAATGAAATGGAATGGAAATAAATGATGATGAAAAATGCAAGCAGAAATAAAAGTCGAAAACGAACTGGAAAACCGACTACTAAGTCGTGCTCTCCGGTAACGACGCAATTCTGATGACTCACGAATCTTACACTCAGGCTAAGGTGTAAATAATCAGGGTCATTGCGACCCGAATAGCGAGACTAAGTCAATCAAGAAAAGTCGAGACGACCAATGAAAAAATGAAGCAAGCAAGCATAAAATAGCAGTCTAGCTATTTATTTTACCTAATATAGCTACCAGTGTCGAACTCAAAGAGCACGATATGGTAAACCTATGAAGTAGTCAGAGATCTAAAAAAACTATTTTTGGTGGATTTTATATTTTTTTGGAATTTTTAATATTAAGAAAAAGGCTAAAAACACTCATGAAATCTCAATCAAACAATTATTAAGCACAACAAAAATAGTTTAGAAAATTCAAATAAAAATATTTTTTGGGTTTTAGAAATGTTCAGATGTTTTTGGTATTTTTCTTATATTTTTCTGATTTTTAGTGGAATTTATAAAAATGAAACAAGGTCGAAAATACAAAAAAGTGTGCAGCCAGAATCTAAAGGCACTTTAAAAATACTTAAAGTGCCTATAACATTGAAGCAACAATTTTATTGTAAATTAGGAATAAAACACTACCAATAGAATCTGGAAATGCATTTTTTTAAATTTTTAGGTATTTTTAATGTTTTTCTATGTTTTTTTAATGTTTTTCAATTTTTAGGGTTTTTATAAATCCAAATGTAACAAAAATGCGACAGAAGCAAGAGCATCTCAAAGTAAACACACAACAATTTTTTTAGAATTTTTGAAGGATTTTTAATATTTTTATTGATTTTTAAAATTGGATAGAAGCAATTTTTAAGTTTTTTAAATTTTAAAAAATATCAAATGCAAACAAAATGAGCCCAAAAATTCAAAGGAATTTTTACATCATGGCAGGAGACACGTTTCCAAATTTCATGAAGTTTGGACGAAATTTGCTATTTATTCAAGCCAATCAAAAACACACAGCACATAGGGACCAATATGCAAATATGGAGAAGTATTCAGCCAAATAATAATACGTGGAAATAGTATAGGGCTGACTATGCAAAAAGCCCAAATCCGTACGAGGGCGGCACGTGAAGTAGGCACACAGGAGTATAAATGCAAATAGGAGAAATAAAACTTCAATTGATAGCAACCATATAATCCAGGATTTGTACTGCAAATAACCCAAATATCACGTGACAGACCACGTGAATCTCAAATAGAGGGACTAAAATGCAAATTCTGAAAGTATGAGGTCCTAAGTGCAAATTATCCAAATAAAATACAATGGCTAAAAATATTTACAGGACTTACGAAATAATTGCAAAAAGCAAAGAGGGCCTAAGTGCAAATTACCCTTATTATGGATGATCCAACAGTCGAAAGCTCTTCACTTAAGATCTGACGGCTGGGCTTGACAGATAACGTTTCGACGATGGATGGCTGGAAATCGATCCTCAGATGGATCTGACGAACGACATCTCCCCGTAGATGGATGGTCACGATCAGAACTGGAGGATGCCTCGATCCGACGACGGAGAAGCTCCCTAGAAGAACGGCCAAGAACTCACCTCCGGCGAGCTTCGACCGGAAACTACATGTGGCTGGGATGTCCTCTGAGGCTGCTAGGATGGAAAAAAGAGAGTTGATGATGGTCCGCAGCTGCTGAGATGCTTCGATGAGGCCGGGAGCTCCTGGAATGCTCCAGCGATGCGAGGGACGTGGAGCTACTGTGCCTCAGGGTTCAAACCTCCAGATGAGATTCTTTGGCATCCAAACCTGCACAGAACGATTGCTGGGTCGAGGGAAAAGTGCCTCGACTTGTTAGTGCATGCGAAGGGATGAAGGATGAGGCGGGGCAAAGCTCTCCGGCGAGACAACGACGAAGGAGAGATGGGTTCCTATTCTTGGGCAAATCAGGGTGAACGAAGGTGAGAAGAAGGTGGAGAGAGGTATCGTGAAGGTGATTGGGTCGTCGCGACAATGAAAGGAGGGTTCGACAATGGCGAATGGAGCTGAACAACTAAGTTGACCAGAAACCTACAAACTCAAATCTATTGCGGCTAGGACTAAAACAAAGCTACCTAATGGGCGAAATCGTCTGTTCTAGAGGTCGGGGACCTCCAGGGGTCATTGCCTCGATGGAGCGACGGGTCCAGAGGCTGAGCTCACCTCGCGGCGGAGCATGGCGGAGTGTACGCTGGATCTAGGGCTGCGACGCTCAAAACCTCGCTGCAACATGCTCTATCGCCAGCTGTCACTCATGGGAAGAGGTGGAGCTCATCGGAGATGAGGGGGCGGCCAAAGATAACGAAGAAGGTACGACTCCTCAAGATTATATAATTTGTAGGGTTCGCGAAAGGTGGAGCTTGGGCGTGCAATCCAAGGAGCGGATCCCTAATAGTATCGGCGAGCGTGGATCACGGATCAACCCTTAGTAATCGGAGCGCAAATCGAGATGGAATGGTGATCGGATCGTTGAGGGAAAAATTTGAGAAGTCGGACAAAAAATTCGTATCCGGGTGAAGACCGGTCCAGGGGGGCAGTTGACCGGGGTCAACGTTCCCCCGTGGACCAATCAGAAATTTCCGAGGTCAAAATTATTTGTAAAATAATTTTAAAATAGAAAACAATTTATTTTAACATATTTTCAGATTGAAAAATGTTTATTATTTTCCAAACTATTTTTAATGATTTTTATGGTTTTTTGAAAAATAAATTAAGGTATATACATTATGTTACATTATGTACATGTATAAAATATTTATTTATTTTTATTTTTATTTTTATTTTATTTATCTTTGTACAAATACCCCATTTTTATATTTTATTTATTTACAATATAAAATTTGGAGTATAAAATGATTTTTATTTTATTTTTCTTGTTTATTTACATGTGTTAAATAAATAAGTATATGTTACATATATACATGTAACATGTACATGGTGAGAGAGGAATTATTTTTATTTTATTTTATTTTTCTATTTTTTGCTTTATTTTTAGAAATATATACAAGGTAGTATAAACACATTTTTATATTGATTTTTGTGAAAATAAAATATTTATATACATAGAAGGAATATGTTCAAGGCTGAGTAACCCTATCTCTCTCTACTTATTTTAGTTGATGATCAAGCCCATGTTGGGCCCTCTCTTGGGATTAAGTCACTCAATATTTTTTCTAAATATTTCCCTCTTTTTTATTCTTTATTCTTTTATTTTTGCACAAATACATTCTAATTATTGGTATTTAACAAATGCATGCTTATTGATAACTTATTGTATTTACAACCATGTACATCATATTTTGCCAAGATATTTAGCTAAAATAGAAGAATAAAGAGTGATGAATGAGGATTCATCAATCTCCATCTCTTTCGGTGTGTCTCATTCGTGAAGAATGCGTTGGATCTCATGTGACGAGATTAGGAGATCCACTGCTTGGATCATCGACATGGATTGTGAGGAGCACGTGTCTCATCAATGCACTCGCAAGCATCTCCTCCGTTGGACAGACTTGAGACAGGAGGTCTATTGGTTTAGAGACTCGATCGCAACTCGAATAAACATACTGATTGGATAGGACTACACCTTATAATTTTCCAAACTTGATTGATCTTAGTGAGGAAGCTCACATTGACCAGCCATTCGGAGAGCCTACACATATAGTGGATTGGACTCATGAGTTAGATCTACAAACCCCTTATGTATCAAATACATTATATGAGGCCCCGACCAATATCTACCACACAGATGGTCTCTACTCGACCCATCATTACATGGCAGAGTCTAGGTATGTTGAGTATGAGACTTCGAATGCTCAATAGTATCCTCCGATTGAGCAGAGATCTCCCATGATTTGTCATGAGGACTTTTTAGAGGATGACATCTATAGGTTGTAAAGAGACATGAATCAATTGAGGACAGATTGAAAGACATCAAAAACATATTGAATTCATTTGTTGTCAGCATGGGTATGAAATTGGAAAAGGAAATAATTGGATTTAATGTTGAAAACCAAGAAGACCCTAAGGAACCCACACACTCTGTACAGTTAGAGTCAATTCTACCTTCCTATTCTATTAACCACTTGCCTTCTAGTCCAGATTCTGACAATTCTTCTATCAAAAAGATCAAAAAAATTGAAAATCCTGAAAAGACTAAAAAGTAAAAAATCCCAAAAAGACCTATTAAATTTAAAAATAATAAAATCTCATAAAATAGAAAATGATTTAAAAAATTGGATCATGCCCTTAGAGAATCCATTGCTAAGGAATTGATTCTTAACCTTCCCTTAATAAAGGCTAAAGAACACTTTCTCGATCTCAAAAGATTTGTAAGGAGTCGACTGATGCCCATGAGGTCGGGTGATGAGCCGAAATCCGGCGCAGTTAAGAGAGGATAAATATAAATATCACAATGTTGTCGTTGTTCTCAACCACGTGGCTCGGTCAACAAGAAAAATTTATATTCAAACCACTTAAGAGAAGATGAATCAAGAAAACAAATGTAAGCGGCTTTTCGCTATTCTTTTTACCTGGTATAGCGACCAGGGTCGAACACAAGGAGCACGATTTAAAAACTAAGTAGTCAAATTTCAGAGTTAATTTTTAGTGGTTTTTGACTTTTATATATTTTTTTTGTATTTTTTCGAATAAGCACAAAATGCAAAAAAAAGGTTAGAAAATAAAAGAGAGCAAAACACAGCTACAGAAATTTTTTAGAATTTTTATGCAACTTTTCTAATTTTTATGAATTTTTAAAATGTAGGCAGAGAAAAAAGACACAAACACACTATTTTTTTGATTTTTTAAATATATTAAATGTCAACAAAAATTCTTTAAAAATCTATACAATGCAGAGGGACACAGCAGAAATATTTACAATTTTTTTGCAAAATTTTTTCGACTCATAGAAATATTTATTTCATTGAAAAAGAGCATGCATAATGAAAGTCTGAAATGCAGGGACTGAACTGCAATTATTCAATGTTTATACATAAAAAGATAACAAAAAAATAAAGGTGGGATAAAAAATGCGATTTACCCAGTAAATGCGTGATGCGCATGTGACGGGCTTTGGCAGGGGTCTTTTTGATATTTATTTGAACTTCAAGGAGTCAACATGTAATTTTACCAAAGGATATTCTTTTATTCAAAAGGCTCCTTAGGGCTTCCTCGTTTCCAAAGCAAATGGGGCACAAGAGAGGCACCCGCCGCCGACAACGGATCTGGAGGAGCGGAGGAGGAGACGCCACGAGTGCGGCCACGCGCCGGTGCTGCGAGGGGCGGTGCGGCTACAGGGGCTGCGGAGGGGAACTCTGGAAGGAGGCGCGAGGTGGTTCAGGGAGGAGGCGCGAGGCGGTTCAGGGAGGAGCCGCTGGGAAGGAGGCCGCGGGCCCGCGTGGGCGGGGACCGGCTGTTCTGGAGCGGAGGACGGAGGTGGCGCCGCGCATCGGCGCTGGAGGCGCGGGAGGCGCGGATGGGCTACTGGCGCCTGGAGGTGAAAGGGAGCGCTGCCGGTTGGAGGGTGGCGGCTGTGCAGCGCCGCCGCCCGCGTGTGGGGCCGGAGAGGCGCGCACGCTGGAGGAAGGGAGGCGCGGGCGGCTGGACGCGTGGCAGCACCGCCCGCTGGAGGTGGGTGGGCCGGCGCTGGGTCTGGACGGGAGCGTGAGGAGGGCTGGAGGACGGCGCGGGAGCGAGCGGATCTGGAGGATGTTGGGGCCGAGATTGACGGCAACCCCACGGCGGAGGGGCGGAGCGGCTGGACGCGTGGGGCGGCACGTCGGGTGCCGGCGGGGCTGCAAAGAACGGCGGTCCACGCCTGGCGGCGTCGGCGCCGTTGACGGCGATGGTGGTGGCAGCGGGGGTGACGACCTGCTGCCCTTTTTTATTTTTTTTTATTTTTTTGTTTTTGTTTTATAACCTGAAACAAATGTTAGTTAAAAAAATGTAATTTTTATTTTTTGTATTTTTTTAATCCTGCAAAATAGATGTTAGAGCTAGAGGATAAACAAAAAAATGTTTGTTTTTTTTTGTTTTTATTTTCCTTTATTCCTGCAAAACAATGGTTAGAAACAAAATAAATATATGTTTTTTTTATATCCTGCAAAAATAAAGATTAGACAACAGGATACGATTTTTTTTTTAAATTTATTTATAAACAAAGATTGGAATGTTGAATGAGCAGATCTAGGCGATGCGTGAGATAGATCCGAGGCTCCGGTCACCGTGCGTGGTCGGAGGTGTGTGGTTGCGTGAGATAGAAAGAAAACTGGCGGGACACGAAAATGAGGCGAAAAATCGGTGTCGGATGTGGATTAAAGTGTGATGAAATTTTGGGATTTTTAATCTAAAAACTACTCACTACACCTACGCAAACTTTAAACCTACGATCTACCTACGAAAAACGACAAGTAAAAGTGGATCTCACCTCGGGGATCGGACAAGCCATGATGGCCTCGACGAAGCACTAATCTCTGTCACCGACTGGATCGGAGGCTAGGACCCTCTTCAACAAGAAACCTCTCGGAAACCGGGCTCCTCTCCGCCAAAGATCGATCAAGTGTGAATGAGGGAGGAGGCGCCCATTAAAAAGAGAAGAAAATCAAAAATGGAAGATATTCACAAATGAGGAAAGTGTTTATTGGTTAATTAAATAAAATAATTGAATAAATAAAATAAATAAATAATTAAAAACGAATTTCATAATTAATTAAAATAAATAAATTAAATAATTCCCAAAAATCAATTAACCACCTTAATGGTGGCTATTTAAGGCACAAAATCAAATCTTCACATAAAAGGTAAGTTATCAAATCAAATGAATTCAAATAAATCCAATAAATTAAATAATTACATATGATTTTCGTAATTAAATAAATTAAATTAATTAATGTGAGATAATTATTTTTTTGGTAATTTTTATTTAGGGAAATTAATTGTATACATATATTATATACATATAATATAATGTACATAGGTACAAATAAGGAAATATTTTTATAAAAGATTTTTTAAATTTTTATCTTTTTTTTAATTTTTTTATTTTTAATGAAAGTAGTATTTACAAATATATACATTATAAAAATAAATATGAATAAAATATATACAACAAGTATATGGGAAAACTGTACAAAACACCCCAGAAAACCGATTTTTTAACCGTAACTCCAAAAATAATGAAACCACAACCATTTGAAAGATAATTTAATTTATAGTATTTTGGAAGTGAGTTTGGTTCAATTTGAGCTTGTGTGGAGCCGGAATTGATGTTTCAATTATCACTTTGTGGCTTTTTCTAGGTGTAATTATTTGCAATATATACAATATTTTATTTTACAAATATTTTTATTATTTACAACATAATTTTATTTACAACTTTTATTTATGAAAATAATTAGTTTGAGGTCACATTATGTACAGATAAAATAATGTAAGTTTTGTATAAATATACATGAAAAATATTTACAAGATATTTTTGATTTTTCTGACAAACGACCCTATCTCCCCCTACTTTATTCCTGGTCGATCAGGTCAAGTCTTGACCTTCTCTCGGGGTTTGGGTCAGTCTGTATTTATGGCATAACTACATCCTTTATTTTTCTTTTCTTTTTCTTTTCTTCTTTATTCTTTTATTTATGTACAAAAAGTGTTAAAAATGCAATTTTAACAAATGCATGCAAAATGGTAAAATTATGAAATTAATGGGTATTTACATGTGTTTGACTAAGAAATTGAAGCTAAAATAAAAGAATAAAGGCGATGAATCGTGGATTCATCATTCCCCTATACTTTACCTTTGCTAGTCCCTTAGCAAACACTTATTTGAAAAATAAGTGAAAACAAAAATAAAGAAAAGAAAAAGGAAAGAAGTTAGAATAATGTTGACTTTTAAGCTTATCTTCATAAAAATGTAGTCTGGAGCTCTGTCGGACCTTTGGATTATTAGTGTGTCGGAACCTTAATGGGATGTGGATTTAAAACCTAACAGACTCTAAGTTCCACAAGACTCCTATTCAGGTCTCCTCAATCGTCAGATCAGAACAAGTCTACATACACAAATTCTTGTGACTATGAAATCTTACTTGTACGGTGTAAGTGGATATAGCTCCTCATCTCAGAAGTAACAAAGAACAGCCTCTATCAACAAGGTAACTCTAATCCCCCGGTCTAGCAACTCTTTCCTCGAGAAGCGGGGTATTCCCTTCTAAGTTCAAGTGCAACCGGCTCAGGAAGAGGGGGAATAAGAGGTATAGAATTTTGGGAGCTCAACCAGTGTAGCTGTCTCCCGCTGCAAGCTTCATGAGATGGAATCCATGAGTCTTTAAGCTTTTGCTTATTTGCACTATATACATACTCCGGTGGGATTATCATTTTCTATCAACCCACCACTTTTTTGGAGTTCTTTTTGCTTTTTGCTTTTTTTTCTTTTTTTTTCTTTTTTTTTCAAGTGCATCTGTACAACATATCTACATGGTGCAGCATATATACAAGAAATTTTCCTCTTGAGCCAGTAGACTATCCCTCTTTTGAAGCCTTATTGCAACCCACAACCTTCTGTCTTTAGACTTCATCACCACTAGACCAAGTTGAGACGCACTTCCTTCACTAGAAGAAGAAGAGAGGTTCCGCCTAGAAGTACTACCCTCATATGCTACCCCAAGCCAAAGGAAACTGCCTCCTCACCACCTCCTCCATGAAGAGCTACGTGTAAAGTGCATTGTCCAAGGTAAGCCACGGTCTGAAAGAATCATGCGTGTGTTGTTAAATATTCTACTTAGACTCATCAAGATGACACGTGAACATAGTCGTGTGGACCCAAAGAATTAAGTCACTAGGACCTGAAAAGTCTTAACTTCACATCTTATAAGGTTCCTCTGAAATTAAGTGGATTAAGGTCCAACTAAGCTCCATTCTTCAAATTTATTCCAGACTTAGTTTAATCGTCAAGACTATCCTGAAAAATGCACATGCCAATGCAAGAAAATATGTACAATGCGAAGAAGAAAAAAAATCTTTTTGTGAAACAATTTTCAAAATTTTGAAATTTTTATGGATTTTTGAAAAATAATGCACATGCAAAAGTTTTTTTTGCAAATAGTTAGTAATATAATACAAATATATACAAGATTCTTTTTCTTTTTAAGTTTTTTTTTAAGTTTTTTTTTGTTTTTAATAAGGGTTAGAGAAGATACATATTTGCACAAAAGTGAGTTGATTATTTTACAATAATCATGATGCAAGAATTTACAACTTGAGTAATTTATACAGGTATATACACAGTTGGATTTTTTTAATTTTTATTTTATTCGTTTTTTATTATTTTTTATTATTTTTTTTGATGCATATATTCCTCAAATTTATTTGAAAATAATTTTACAAATAATTTTAAAAACTATAGTCCAAAATAATTTTTCATACAATTTTACAATCATTTGAAAATATTTTGCAAACATTTTTCAAACAGTATATATAAATTTTTCAAAATAAATTTTCAACCATTTTCCCAAGCATTTGCAAATAGTTTTACAAAAAAAATTTTTTTTACACAAAGAGAAAAATTTTACAAGGCGCAAACTTTTTACAAAGGTTGAAAATATTTTTCAAAGATTTTTCAAATGGTTTTCAAAAGATTTTTCAAAAAGATTTTCAAACTACTTTCAAAATATTTTTCAAAATATTTTAACCTGATTTATTAGTCAGTATGTACAAGAAAAAATTTTTTGAGGAAATTTATGCATCTCTTTTTTTTAATTTTATTTTTTTAGTACTTACACAGTAGTTTAGCCATATTAAAAATATGAAAGTACGAGTTATGGCTAAAGTATATATACAATATATACGACACCCCCTATACTTAGCTCGAACTATGTCCTCATAGTGATCAAAGAGCGGGAAATAAAGACATAACTCGTGCTTCGTATAAAAAAGTGAGAAGAATAGTATACTACAACGATGAATAAAAGAATAAAATCAATAGAAGTCGGTGATCCCCCTATACTTAGGATCAAGTAATCCTAAGTATAGCAGACTGTACACAAGGGAAAACCGAGGGGTAGAATGTACTGGGTTTACCCCCCCCCCCCTATACTTAGGGTAAAATATCCCTAAGTATAGGCAGCAAACAGAGGTAAAAAGAATCAAAGAATAATCACATGTCTGACACCCCCCTATACTTAGGGTAAAGTGCACCCTAAGTATGGAATGATCATGAGATGGAGATGGGGTGTGAGACAGAAAGAATGTATGATATAGACAGAATGATATAAACATATGTGATCAATGTTGAGGTGCCTCTCAACGAGCGCTAGAGTTTACGCCCCTAGCTGGGCGCAAATGCTAGGACAACACCGTATTGAGGTTCAGGACGGCATCTGTCAGGCGAATACCGTACTGTCGTTGCAGTCTCGGTGGGAGAACAACAACGAGGTCAACAGAGTCAAGAGAGTAAATGATAACACCCAGATAAACAGTCAGGCGGGTGTTTGCTACCGGGTAAAGATATGTGCAGATGAAGTCAGGCTCCGGTAGCACAAAAGAAATCGTCGGCTCAAGGTCTATATGGAGTGACAGGGGCAGAACCGAAGAAGTCGAACGTGGAGAAGGAAGGATCTGTCAGGGAATCCTCCATGTCAATTACAGTCTCGAATAGATATGGAAGATCAAGATCAAGAGACTCACTAGAAAGGCTGATATCCGATGCATATAATGTAGACAAATCAGTGAAATCATCGAATACCTCAAAGATCGGATCATCCTCGCGAGGGTCGTCGAGGAGAGAATCATCAAACTCATTATCAAAAATATCAAAATACTCGGTCTCGTGATCCGATAGATCGGATGCACTCCCAGAAATTGAAACCGAGTACACATGGTCCATGGCATCCTCCCGCAGATAACCCTCAGGGAGTAATGCTGAATCATAAGGAAACTTGGGATCAATGCTGTCGAATATCATGTCCTCGAAAAATGTATCGACCTCATCAAAAGGGAGGACACATGGCTCAAGTACGGGACTATCAAGTTCTGTAAAATCCAAAATCGGTCCCTCGTCAAACTCTCTATGCTGAGATGAATCCAAATGTATCTCCGAATCTGAGAAGATCTCCTGAAGACAAGACACTGTATTAACTATGTATGGATACTGGAAAGAATCAGAGGATGGCTGAGATGTGGGTTCCTCCTCTATCTCTTGGGATCCTAGCAGATCTAGAATCGACGAATCTTCTACGTGATAGAGCGGGACTGGCTCAAAATCTGACTGTAAATCTAATTGGTCCTCAACCAATGTCCAGTTTTGGGAACTCACAATAGTAGGCAACACATCCATCAAATGAGAAGTCGTAGCATCCATACCCTCGGATCTGTGTGTGCTATCAAGATCAGCATGGTGTGTCACACACTCAACAGTTGTCATCTCTCCGTCATGTGTTGTCCCAAATAAATCATCTGGTGTATATGCAATATCAGAAAGTGTATCCAAGTTGGTCTCAACAAAATCCAAGTCGGGACAATGGTGTGAACCACTACACGAGGTAATGACATATGATATCTGCTTTGCGGTCCTCCCCCTCATGGCGATATGGACAAGGTCATTCATCGAAAATCCATGATCTGGAAATCGCCTCAAAAGTTCTCGTAACCTCAACCATGAATCTCTCAACGGCTTTTGGGGGTTAACAGAAAATTCACGAATACATGACCGCATCATCTCTGCTCTACACTGGGGGTAAAATTTCTTCAAAAATAATGATCGTAAATCTCCCCATGTAGCAATCTTCCTTCCCAATCGTCTATGCCAACTCTTGGCTCTACTCTGAAGTGTAAATGGGAAGGTAATCAGCATCATGTCCTCAGAAGTGATATCCAAATATGATCGTGATACACAAAAATCCTCAACTTCATCAATATGCAAATAAGGTTCCTCGTGCATTTCCCCAAAAAACTTAGGCAGTAGATCAATTAACTCTAAATCCAGAACAAAGGGTCTCAAGGTAGAAGCGGACTGGACTTCATGATCTGTGTACTCATCCAATGTCCTAGGATACAAGTCATCTAAAGCTCGCAACTGCCCCCATTCGATTGTCTATGGGATGCACTCTCATCTCAACAAGGTGAACACCCGGGTCTCGTATTTGGTCAATCTGGTATCCTCGGGTTTCACTCACAGCATATCCTGAATGAGAGGGTAGGTAGGAGAAAATGAGAAATCGGGCGGAGTTCCGACCTCCCAAGAGAGTGGACGAGAATGATGGGCATGAAGATAAGAAGCCGCGAAATCAGGCTGGAATGGAATGTGACCCATCATGAATAGAGGGAAATGAAGGGAGGGAGGGTGGGATAGAGGAAGAAGGTGACTGCTAATGATTTAAAGAATGCTCGTAACCGACTCACACCAAAGACATTCAAAACACAAAGCAAACCCCAGTTCACCAACTCAACACAAATCTGACCGTGAGAGTTCGGTCTTTATCTTTTCAATTTTAAGAGTTAGGTGATCAAACAAAAGTTATACACACACCTAGGAGGCTTGAATAGGATTTGGGCACTACTCCTTAGTGTGTACGCGAGCGAGTAAAAGTGCAAACAATGAGGCAATTGCTCTCCCAATACATTGAAGTGAATCAATTACGTTTGATTTTAGAGTCAAGTTCAATTAGCAGTCCCAATTTTTTTTAATTTTTGATTTTGTGATTTTTTTGGATATTTTCAAGAATAAACGCCTAACGAGCTTTCCGATTTCCTCTTTGATTAATTTGAGTCCAAAAACAGGGGGAGGGATCGAGAAAGCCAATGCACGATCAAACACAATGATGCATGCAGAGATAGAAAATGCATACCTTACTCCAGCACTCTACATGCAATATGATCCGCGCATAAAATTAAAGACAGAATATAAACTAACTATATGATGCACGAAGAAATCGACCTTAGACAAGCAACTTCTATTGATCGTGAAGAACAATAGTTAGTTAACCGAATCGAGTCCGGAGTCCGATCTTGGGAGTCACTCGGTGCCCGCCACAACGGGTCCTGCCAGCGCTGTATGTGACTCCTCACGGCACGTGGTCTCAAATCCAATTAGACTAACTTTTTCAATTAATTTTAGTAAGGTCAAATTACGTTCTATAGGAACAGATATTCTATTAGGTGTTGGACCTTAGAAATTTTACGTCACAATCAATCAAAATTCCTACGTCTAGGGGCTAAAACTGCGAGAATCAAGTAGTAAGTTATGACGTGAAATCAAAAACACGGAAAACAGCGGTGAGGTCCCCCAAGTGCACCGGCACTTGGCGAAACAGACCCCGAAAATGTCCAAGTCCACAGTTCAAAAGTCTTAAATTATTACAAAAATATTGTTCTCTCTCTCTCTCTCAAAAATAAAAATCCCTTCTCCTCTCTCTCTTCCTCTTGCGCGGGTCCTCTAAAAAGAAACTCCAAGTCGTCCAAGCAGTACCTCGCACAAAAATCCAAGAGAGAATGTCAGAAAACAATTATAATATAGAGAGAGAAAAAATAGAAAAATGACTACAAAGCCGTGCTCCCCGGCAACGGCGCCATTCTGATGACGCGAATATCGATGCGACTAAGGTAGAAAATAGATCACAATGTCGTTGTCCTTAATCGATCAATTCGGTCAACGAGAAAATTTTGTATTTAAACCACTTCAGAACTCAGAAAATCAAGAAATCGATGAAAACAGCTTTTCGCTATTCTTTTTACCTGTATAGCGTGTTGGACATGTGAGCCCACGGCGAGCCATTATGCAATAAATGTTATTGCAAATATCATTCCCTGATCTGAAATGAAGAATAAATAATTTGCATAATAGGTCCCTCTGTACAATTAGGGTTATGTACCATGGCTGTCTTAATGTTCATACAGCTGTTGATTCAATTATTGAATCATAGAGGCTAGTGCTTGGATGAATATCTAAAGGGTTAGATTGAGGACTCATCAAGCACCGTCAAATGATTGTTAAGATGTGATCTCCAGCCTGAGTAGGAGATGGCAATCCTTTCTCACATAGGCTGATATCTGACCGACCTCTTGATGCAGGTCCTCTGCATAGGAATAGAGATTCGGAGGTGTCGGATTAGTTAGGTCAAAGAGTTGACTTAACGAGATCGAGATAACCAAAGTCCTATGTTGAATGCTGTCACAGCATAGGCACGCATCCTCTGACCGGAGACAGATGTATTGCTATATGTATGAGTATGTACATTTGGCAGACCAATAGGTTGATGACCTAACCAAGGTCTATACACCGGCGCGCTGGTGTGCATATAAGGGCATATGAGTAATACGATCTCTCAAAGGGATCATACAGGTTCACTACTGAACCGGAAGACATGAGCTCACTCATGAGATATTGGGAAGATTCAAATTCCGTGCACGGTCGTCTCGCTTTGGAAGCTTGACTGAATTTGTAGGTTTGATATATATACTTTTGGAAAGTATATGATCAAGACCTAGGTATGGTATATGATTTTGGAAAGTATATGATCAATACCAAATCCCAATGGTCAAATGAGAAAGTTAGTGATCAAACCCTGAAGAAGACAGTGTAAAATAGATCTTGATCTTCGGGTTGACCATGGGTCTTCCAGTATGCAGGATGTACAGGTATTGGGAATACCTGAAGGGTGATGTGATCATAAACTATTGTATATCCATGACACTTCCATTCCGAGGGAGTGATGAAACAGGTCTGGATTTTAGTGACTCCTTTCAGTAGAGAAGCAATCCGATCTTAGTCCAAGTGTTGGACATTGGTCTGAATGGGATTCAGATTCAATGAGAAGATTGGATTTGCGGTCTTGATTTAATCAAGCATCTATGGGAGGTTCGTTCGATCTTGATTTGAGATAATATCTCAATATCCAAGTCACTATACATGGAATAATACAATTGCCCTGTCCTTATCTCCAAGTATCTGCGGAGAAAGCACATTATTCTTGAAAGGGTTCAAGAATAATTCTTTTGATGAAATATCCAAGCAAGGACTTGATGATTAAATGAGATTTAATTATCAAGCTTAATATGAATATAACTCATATTGTGAAAATGATTGTCTAAGATAATTAAATGGGATTTAATTATCAAGATTAAGGATTAGAGAATTGGATAAACACTACCATGATATATGTGTATTATAAATATGATTATAATATACATATATAAGAGAGAGATTTATTGTGATAGCATTTGTTAATTAATAATGTGGATTAGATTCACATTTATTAATTAATTGGAAATGCAATTTACTAACTAGTTTGGGTTGTGAATGTGATTCACATATATTCAATGGCATGATTGAAATATTCACAAATTAATTGGGATCTAATTTGGTGAATATTTTTGTGAATACAAAATTAATTAAGGAATAATAAGATAAATAAAAAGGAGCCAAAATTGACCACCACAATTTTAGGGAGGTTGGTTGACTCCATTTTATTTACACATTATCTCTATTAATATGTTAAATTAAATTATGTTGATAATGTTGCAACATTTTTTAATTTAAATTAATGTTGTTGGTTTTAACCAACAACAATCATAGCCATTGATTTAGCATGGACCAAGCATAGCCCTTGGATCCATGTGTCCCATGGATTGAGATCCATTGGATCCTAAACTAGTATAGAAGGAGGGCTAGGGTAGCCTTTCCAAGTTACAACAACAACAACAACAACAACAACATTCTTGAGTTGAAGAACTCTACTCTCTCTCTCTCTCATTCTCGTGGGGTCTCCCTAATATTCAAGTGGCCGTCCACTTTGTATATTAGGGAGGAGATCATTTTTGCTACGCCTCGACGTTTGGATCTTCGTCAAAGGATTGCGGGAAGGACGCGACTCATCATCGTGCCCGCAAGCGCATTCTCCGTGGGTCGGACTTAAGATAGGAGGATCTCTACTTTGGGATCTCGCGATCACAACCACGCTTCAAGAGCATCTAGTACGACTAGTTGCTCCGATTGCATACGATGCGATCGACACGCTTCCGTGATGCGCTTGAGGATTCTCAATATCCTTCAAGTGGTATCAGAGCCAGGTTGAATAAGGTTTTGGATATGATCCATACACCTTAGACGATTTGGTTCTTGAAAGGGTTGCGAAATTTTTACTGCATTTCAATTTTCGCACCTCTGTCTAATTGAATTTTTTCGGCACTGTTTAAAATGTTTAAACACGAAATTTTCAATTGGATTTTATTCCCCATTAAACAAGGAAACCATAGGGCTTAAGTTTACTAAATTTGGACTTTATTTGCTCAAGCTATGGCTTTTTGAATATGACTATATTCACTGTTGCGGGAACTGCGGATTTGAACGTAATTAATGAGATGATTACGGTTTTAATCCGCCTCGAAATGCGTGAATTATCACTTGAGTTCTTTAATAAATCAAATAGGCAATCTTTGGAAACTGAGTTTGTAATTTTTGGATTTAAATTGATCAAGATATGTTAATTTTAGTGATTGGGGGTCACTGCTGGAAATTGACATTTTTGATCTTGAACCTTGTGATATGTCATTCAATTATCATGATGAAAATTAATTGTTAATTTTCTGGAATAATTAGTGATAAATATTTGTGAAATATTTAAAGAGATAATTATTTCATTGAATGACACTTGCCTAAACCACGATGATGAGATATTAGATCTTGATCATTGGTTCATCAACAAACATTGCTTTCATGAAAAACCATAGTTTATCCTACAATAGTTGTAGGACAACATTAAATGAAAAACCCTCTTGCTTGAATAGGATTGGGGATTTGTCTAGCAAATCTCCTTATAATATAATCAAAATTGTTTTGATGTATATTATATGGTATAATTTCGGTTGAAAAACCGATGAACATCTCAAAGTACATGATGGTCTATCTGGTATTATCCTTTCCCGAGGCGGATGTGGTGCCTAGTCGGAAAGCATTGGGGTAGCGGGTTGCAACGTATGTGGTCCGTCCCACTCTCGTCGGTACTGGCCATGACAGCGGGTAGGAACTGTATAATATCGGAGACAGATAATGTGTATTTTTTTAATTATTAAAATTTGAATAATACGTACTTTGAGAATATACCTACTATTCAAGTAAAAGACGTGTTTGTTGATTGATGATTGGATTGATGATTAATTTAATGTGATTAAATCAATTATATCCAATAAACACTCTACTATGAATAGATGTGTATTTCCCTTGGAAGAATTAATTATGTGAATATGATTCACGATAATTAATTACAATTTGAATATGAGGTGGAGGATCACATAAGTGACATCCATGGTCTCCCGTCAAGGCAAAGGATTCCGTCGCCAGTTGTTGTGTATAGGAGACGCCTGTCCGAAGTGACAGATCCTATATATGATTTAATTGGATCGGGTTCTTTGCTTCTCGAAAGAGTAAGGCCGTATACGTAGTGACCCCAATATCGGGTCCTCATATTATTGGGGCGATATTGGATTGCGTATAGCGAGTATTAAGCCTGTTGACGGTTGGTTCAATTAATGACGGGTCAACATCATCTTAGGGGTGGTGGGCCCGGGTGTTAAAGACCGAATTGGGAGATGCAAGTTGGACTTGCAAGGCGGAATGTGTTCCCGCTTCTTTTTTATCCGAGTTGTAGGTTCTCATATTATTGGGATGCAACGAAGATAGGAAAGGAGATCCCAGATCTTGCTAGAGATATAATGGTAAGAATATCTCTTACATTGAAAGTGATTAAGGGAATGAACTTTCAATGTTGACAAGGCAAGACAACTTTGATATAAAATTCCTAAATCAAAGTAAAATATGTATATATATAATATATATACCCTTATGCAAATTTCTTATTTCAGATAATCCTTCATTAAACCCACTCAATGTTATACTCAATGATAACCAGTAAAAATATCTTGGATTGGACTCATGATCCAGATATTGTACTTGCAATTGGACACATAATGTATGTGGTTACAATATGCAAGATTCCTCAATATAATGAGGAATGACAATTAAATAAGACAATGAGACATCACCTTAGGGTTTGTATGTCTCTATAGTCTTGATCTTTCATCGAAGTGTACTTTGGAAGTGACATGTCGATGGTGATCATAATTGTCAAATAATCCTTATAAAAAAGAAGAAGATATTTTGGCATACGTATGTGCTCTAGACATTTAATCATGAATGACTTGGTTCTCTGTATTATGCAGAATGGTGGCTCGAAAGAGATGATGTATTCAAAATGTTTGAATACCTACCTGAACCTAAGTCTCTAAGAGTTAAGATGTATGAAGATATGATGAGTGTCATCATTCTATTATCTATACTCTAGTCATTCATGAAGCTTTATGATATTCATATTGTATGAATTTAATGAAGCATGTATAAATGTTGAAATGCTCTTGTATTGAAATTCTTAGAATTCAACATAAGAGATTCTTTGTCTTGAACAATGGTTGTTTTTAGATGAAGAGAGCGCTGTGGAAGCATGGGTCAGACCCGAGTAAGAAGGAAAGTCAAAGAGTTGACCTACTTCTGTGACTTCCATATGACATCCAAAGAGTTGGATGAATGCCAATACTGCAATAGGTTGATGTGTTGATAGTATGACTATCAAATCTGTCTAAAATCCTTAGTGAAGGACTCAGATAGAGCATCAAAATAATCTACATAAATCATTGACTCTGACTTTCTTATTTCATAAGATAAAGTCTGACAATTGTATCCCAATCTTCTAATGACATTTGCAATTGGTTGCATATACATATTAGAAGATTAGAAATTTGATCTTAAGGTTTAGTAGTCATCTACATGGATATTGCTGTAATTGTTGCAGCAGTCTCTGTTGGATAGATGGACTTCATATTCTCAGTGGGAGAGCCCTTAGTCTTAGAGAATGTCTCTATGACCTAGATATTAGAATACCCCATTGTTTGTTTCTAAATGTTGGAAATAAACATGAATTCTGAGATAGAACTATCATAAAGAGTTATGATGGAAATATTTCAGATAGTAATCTAACATCTAGTGGACTCCACAAAATTAGAAAATTAGTGAACAGTTCATTAAGATTTCTAATACTGAAAATTAAACCTTGAAAGATCAATAGGAGGATGAAGATCATTTGACAATGATCTGGCATCAAGTCTTGGACATATGTCTGCTGATGTGATCAATAGACTAGTAAGATATGAAACTTTAGAATATCTAAAATTTCAAATCTTACATACTTATGAATATTGTATTCAAAGTAAAATGTCCAATACACCCTTCTCTGGGAATGGTGTTAGATGTCGAGGTATTCAAGATCTCGTACATATTGATGTATATAGATCATCTATATCATAGTAAACATTATGGATATGTAATATCTATTGATGATTACGTATGATATAAGATTTCTTCTCTTCCCCTGAGAAACCTTTGAAATGTTCAAAGATTTCACAATTTTGGTTTAGAATCAAAATTTGAAGAAAGATAAAATGAATTTGATCTAACCTAGGTAGCTTGTACCTATTAGATAAAATTCAAAGAATACCTTATGGAGATATGAATACCATTTCTATCTCAATCCTCCTAATACACCTAAACTCAATGGAGTTGTAGGGTGATACAATTGGATCATGTGTGACATGATTTGATCAATGATGAATTTTAGCATAATTTCCTCTTAGTTTCCAAGTATATATGTGTAGTAGAGACTACAATATATATCCTTAATAAGATTCCATGCATGTAAGCTGGAATCTAGCACTTGAGAGTGCTACTTCATTAGGAAAATAAAGGATGGTATTGGATACCTACTTTATGACCTTGAGATTCTTAAAAGATCTCATCTCTGAGAATGTGATTCTTGGAGGATTGATACTCTTGAGAATCAAGATGAAAATGAAGTAAAGGAACTCATTTAATCTTAAGAAGATAATGAGGCTCCTGAAATCGGAAACTAAAAGGACAATTAAAGATGAAACATTAATACCTCTTCAAATGAGTTTGAGGATGTATTCCATGTGTCAGCCAAGTCTGACAATGATCGGACTTCATGTGATGAAGCTCCTAAGGATCATGACATGGAATGATGGATATTAGCAATAAAGTCTAAAGTAGACTTCATATACAAGTGTTGTATATGGACCCTCGAGGATCCACCTATATGGGTAAGACCCATAAAGGTGTAAATGGATCTTCAAGAGAAGAGGGAACCGGATGAGAAGGAAGAGACCTTCAAAGCTAGGTTTGTAGCCATAAGCTACACATCGGAAGAGAAGACATTGCTTGCAATGAGACTTGCTCTTCGGTAACCATGCTTAAAATCATCAGAATATTGCTAACCTTAGCTACACAACTTGATTGTTGCATCTTCAAGATGTAATTCAAGATTGCATTCCTCTAAAGAATACCTCTCTGAGGATATTCACACAAAGTAGCCCCAGGGCTTCATGTTTGGGGAAAGTAAGGTGTGAAAGCTAAAGAAATCCATCTGTGGACTCAAATAAGCTTCTTGAAGTTGGAACATAAGATTTGATGAAATTATAAATGTTATGATTTCAAATAGAATCTTGATGTACCATGTGAAGCTTAGTGGGAGTGCCCATTGTGTTCATCGTGCTAAATGTAGAAAATATCCTAATCATTTGGAATGATATAAGGATGATAATAAGTGTTTTATAGACTGGCTATTCCATACCTTGAGATATGATCTCAATAATACCTCTTAGATCTTAGTTCTGAAGTTGTTCAGAAGCAAAGAAAAGAGGGTATTGGGACTGTCACATTTGCAGTACACCTTGGACATATTCCATTCTTGGAAATTCCAAGAAAGGCTTCCTTCCCTTGAGATTTGGTACTGACCTATCAAAAGGGATAGCACCTCAATGAGTTGAGGAAATGAATGCTAAAACTGCTTGCACTTGTGCATCAGTTACGAGAAGCTAAGTATGCTAGATGTGTATAAAAGCCAGATATCTGCCATGCAGTGGGAGTAGTAAACTGTTACTAATCCTACTATGGAGAAAGAACACTTGATTGCAGTAATAACGATATCTTCAAAGATGACAAGGCTTTAGAGATGGTGATCTCTATGTCTTATTTTCAAGAAGTTAAGACTTTATAGATAGAGATCTAAAAGGTCTTAATTGTGGATACCTTGAGAGATAGTGATCTCCCGGAATAAGGGTATTCTGATAAGGATTATGGAAATACTGGTTATAATAGTTATTGAGCAATAGTGTCAAGGACACTATATCTGCTTTGACTAGATTGAGTATTGGTTGCATTAGATGCAACATTCGCATTGGATGCGAGCACTGTTACCTAGGGATATGCAAGTACCGTAAAAGGACTTGGCATAGTCTTTTGGGAACAGAGTGACTGATCAGCTTACCTAGCTATTTCTAAATAGCCTATGATTGTCACATGAGTGTGAGTTTAAATGATTAGCCCATTAATGGCTCTTTGGGCTAGTGGGAGATTGTTGGACATGTGAGCCCACGGCGAGCCATTATGCAATAAATGTTATTGCAAATATCATTCCCTGATCTGAAATGAAGAATAAATAATTTGCATAATAGGTCCCTCTGTACAATTAGGGTTATGTACCATGGCTGTCTTAATGATCATACAGCTGTTGATTCAATTATTGAATCATAGAGGCTAGTGCTTGGATGAATATCTAAAGGGTTAGATTGAGGACTCATCAAGCACCGTCAAATGATTGTTAAGATGTGATCTCCAGCCTGAGTAGGAGATGGCAATCCTTTCTCACATAGGCTGATATCTGACCGACCTCTTGATGCAGGTCCTCTGCATAGGAATAGAGATTCGGAGGTGTCGGATTAGTTAGGTCAAAGAGTTGACTTAACGAGATCGAGATAACCAAAGTCCTATGTTGAATGCTGTCACAGCATAGGCACGCATCCTCTGACCGGAGACAGATGTATTGCTATATGTCTGAGTATGTACATTTGGCAGACCAATAGGTTGATGACCTAACCAAGGTCTATACACCGGCGCGCTGGTGTGCATATAAGGGCATATGAGTAATACGATCTCTCAAAAGGGATCATACAGGTTCACTACTGAACCGGAAGACATGAGCTCACTCATGAGATATTGGGAAGATTCAAATTCCGTGCACGGTCGTCTCGCTTTGGAAGCTTGACTGAATTTGTAGGTTTGATATATATACTTTTGGAAAGTATATGATCAAGACCTAGGTATGGTATATGCTTTTGGAAAGTATATGATCAATACCAAATCCCAATGATCAAAATGAGAAACTTAGTGATCAAACCCTGAAGAAGACAGTGTAAAATAGATCGTGATCTTCGGGTTGACCATGGGTCTTCCAGTATGCAGGATGTACAGGTATTGGGAATACCTGAAGGGTGATGTGATCATAAAAGATTGTATATCCATGACGCTTCCATTCCGAGGGAGTGATGAAACAGGTCTGGATTTTAGTGACTCCTTTCAGTAGAGAAGCAATCCGATCTTAGTCCAAGTGTTGGACATTGGTCTGAATGGGATTCAGATTCAATGAGAAGATTGGATTTGCGGTCTTGATTTAATCAAGCATCTATGGGAGGTTCGTTCGATCTTGATTTGAGATAATATCTCAATATCCAAGTCACTATACATGGAATAATACAATCGCCCTGTCCTTATCTCCAAGTATCTGCGGAGAAAGCACATTATTCTTGAAAGGGTTCAAGAATAATTCTTTTGATGAAATATCCAAGCAAGGACTTGATGATTAAATGAGATTTAATTATCAAGGCTTAATATGAATATAACTCATATTGTGAAAATGATTGTCTAAGATAATTAAATGGGATTTAATTATCAAGGATTAAGAGAATGTGGATAACACTATCCATGATATATGTGTATTATAAATATGATTTATAATATACATATATAAGAGAGAGAATTTATGTGAATAGCATTTGTTAATTAATAATGTGGATTAGATTCACATTTATTAATTAATTGGAAATGCAATTTACTAACTAGTTTGGGTTGTGAATGTGATTCACATATATTCAATGGCATGATTGAAATATTCACAAATTAATTGGGAATTAATTTGGTGAATATTTTTGTGAATACAAAATTAATTAAGGAATAATAAGATAAATAAAAAGGAGCCAAAATTGACCACCACAATTTTAGGGAGGTTGGTTGACTCCATTTTATTTATCACATTATCTCTTAATTAGTTAATGTTAAATTAAATTATGTTGATAATGTTGCAACAATTTTTAATTTAAATTAGTGTTGTTGGTTTTAACCAACAACAATCATAGCCATTGATTTAGCATGGACCAGGCATAGCCCTTGGATCCATGTGTCCCATGGATTGAGATCCATTGGATCCTAAACTAGTATAAAAGGAGGGCTAGGGTAGCCTTTCCAAGTTACAACAACAACAACAACAACAACAACATTCTTGAGTTGAAGAACTCTACTCTCTCTCTCTCATTCTCGTGGGGTCTCCCTAATATTCAAGTGGCCGTCCACTTTGTATATTAGGAAGGAGATCATTTTTGCTACGCCTCGACGCTTGGATCTTCGTCAAAGGATTGTGGGAAGGACGCGACTCATCATCGTGCCCGCAAGCGCATTCTCCGTGGGTCGGACTTAAGATAGGAGGATCTCTACTTTGGGATATCGCGATCACAACCACGCTTCAAGAGCATCTAGTACGACTAGTTGCTCCGATTGCATACGATGCGATCGACACGCTTCCGTGATGCGCTTGAGGATTCTCAATATCCTTCATAGCGACCAGGGTCGAACACAAGGAGCACATTTAAAAACTAAGTAGTCAAATTTCAGAGTTAATTTTTAGTGGTTTTTGACTTTTATATATTTTTTTTGTATTTTTTCGAATAAGCTCAAAATGCACAAAAAAAGGTTAGAAAATAAAAGAGATCAAAACACAGCTACAAAAATTTTTAGAATTTTTATGCAACTTTTCTAATTTTTATGAATTTTTAAAATGTAGGCAGAGAAAAAAGACACAAACACACTATTTTTTTTATTTTTAAATATATTAAATGTCAACAAAAATTCTTTAAAAATCTATACAATGCAGAGGGACACAGCAGAATTATTTACAATTTTTTTGCAAAATTTTTTCGACTCATAGAATATTTATTTCATTGAAAAAGAGCATGCATAATGAAAGTCTGAAATGCAGGGACTGAACTGCAATTATTCAATGTTTATACATAAAAAGATAACAAAAAAATAAAGGTGGGATAAAAAATGCGATTTACCCAGTAAATGCGTGATGCGCATGTGACGGACTTTGGCAGGGGTCTTTTTGATATTTATTTGAACTTCAAGGAGTCAACATGTAATTTTACCAAAGGATATTCTTTTATTCAAAAGGCTCCTTAGGGCTTCCTCGTTTCCAAAGCAAATGGGGCACAAGAGAGGCACCCGCCGCCGACAACGGATCTGGAGGAGCGGAGGAGGAGACGCCGCGAGTGCGGCCACGCGCCGGTGCTGCGAGGGGCGGTGCGGCTACAGGGGCTGCGGAGGGGAACTCTGGAAGGAGGCGCGAGGTGGTTCAGGGAGGAGGCGCGAGGCGGTTCAGGGAGGAGCCGCTGGGAAGGAGGCCGCGGGCCCGCGTGGGCAGGGACCGACTGTTCTGGAGCGGAGGACGGAGGTGGCGCCGCGCGTCGGCGCTGGAGGCACGGGAGGCGCGGCTGGGCTACTGGCGCCTTGAGGTGAAAGGGAGCGCTGCCGGTTGGAGGGTGGCGGCTGTGCAGCGCCGCCGCCCGCGTGTGGGGTCGGAGAGGCGCGCGCGCTGGAGGAAGGGAGGCGCGGGCGGCTGGACGCGTGGCAGCACCGCCCGCTGGAGGTGGGTGGGCCGGCGCTGGGTCTGGATGGGAGCGTGAGGAGGGCTGGAGGACGGCGCGGGAGCGAGCGGATCTGGAGGATGTTGGGGCCGAGATTGACGGCAACCCCACGACGGAGGGGCGGAGCGGCTGGACGCGTGGGGCGGCACGTCGGGTGCCAGCGGGGCTGCGAAGAACGGCGGTCCACGCCTGGCGGCGTCGGCGCCGTTGACGGCGATGGTGGTGGCAGCGGGGGTGACGACCTGCTGCCCTTTTTTATTTTTTTTATTTTTTTGTTTTTGTTTTATAACCTGCAACAAATGTTAGTTAAAAAATGTAATTTTTATTTTTTTGTATTTTTTTAATCCTGCAAAATAGATGTTAGAGCTAGAGGACAAACAAAAAAATGTTTGTTTTTTTTTTGTTTTTATTTTCCTTTATTCCTGCAAAACAATGGTTAGAAACAAAATAAATATATGTTTTTTTATATCCTGCAAAAATAAAGATTAGACAACAGGATACGATTTTTTTTAATTTATTTATAAACAAAGATTGGAATGTTGAATGAGCAGATCTAGGCGATGCGTGAGATAGATCCGAGGCTCCGGTCACCGTGCGTGGTCGGAGGTGTGTGGTTGCGTGAGATAGAAAGAAAACTGGCGGGACACGAAAATGAGGCGAAAAATCGGTGTCGGATGTGGATTAAAGTGTGATGAAATTTTGGGATTTTTAATCTAAAAACTACTCACTACACCTACGCAAACTTTAAACCTACGATCTACCTACGAAAACGACAAGTAAAAGTGGATCTCACCTCGGGGATCGGACAAGCCATGATGGCCTCGACGAAGCACTAATCTCTGTCACCGACTGGATCGGAGGCTAGGACCCTCTTCAACAAGAAACCTCTCGGAAACCGGGCTCCTCTCCGCCAAAGATCGATCAAGTGTGAATGAGGGAGGAGGCGCCCATTAAAAAGAGAAGAAAATCAAAAATGGAAGATATTCACAAATGAGGAAAGTGTTTATTGGTTAATTAAATAAAATAATTGAATAAATAAAATAAATAAATAATTAAAAACGAATTTCGTAATTAATTAAAATAAATAAATTAAATAATTCCCAAAAATCAATTAACCACCTTAATGGTGGCTATTTAAGGCACAAAATCAAATCTTCACATAAAAGGTAAGTTATCAAATCAAATGAATTCAAATAAATCCAATAAATTAAATAATTACATATTATTTTCGTAATTAAATAAATTAAATTAATTAATGTGAGATAATTATTTTTTTGGTAATTTTTATTTAGGGAAATTAATTGTATACATATATTATATACATATAATATAATGTACATAGGTACAAATAAGGAAATATTTTTATAAAAGATTTTTTAAATTTTTATCTTTTTTTTTAATTTTTTTATTTTTAATGAAAGTAGTATTTACAAATATATACATTATAAAAATAAATATGAATAAAATATATACAACAAGTATATGGGAAAACTGTACAAAACACCCCAGAAAACCGATTTTTTAACCGTAACTCCAAAAATAATGAAACCACAGCCATTTGAAAGATAATTTAATTTATAGTATTTTGGAAGTGAGTTTGGTTCAATTTGAGCTTGTGTGGAGCCGGAATTGATGTTTCAATAATCACTTTGTGGCTTTTTCTGGGTGTAATTATTTGCAATATATACAATATTTTATTTTACAAATATTTTTATTATTTACAACACAATTTTATTTACAACTTTTATTTACGAAAATAATTAGTTTGAGGTCACATTATGTACAGATAAAATAATGTAAGTTTTGTATAAATATACATGAAAAATATTTACAAGATATTTTTTATTTTTCTGACAAACGACCCTATCTCCCCCTACTTTATTCCTGGTCGATCAGGTCAAGTCTTGACCTTCTCTCGGGGTTTGGGTCAGTGTGTATTTATTGCATAACTACATCCTTTATTTTTCTTTTCTTTTTCTTTTCTTCTTTATTCTTTTATTTATGTACAAAAAGTGTTAAAAATGCAATTTTAACAAATGCATGCAAAATGGTAAACTTATGAAATTAATGGGTATTTACATGTGTTTGACTAAGAAATTGAAGCTAAAATAAAAGAATAAAGGCGATGAATCGTGGATTCATCATCGGGTAATAAGAGAATAAGGATAGAAAGACACCTGGTGCCTATGGCTACCTCCTTGGTGATGGGGAGAAAGACAAAGAACCCCAAAGTGAAGTGGTTGCATAGGGTTGAATGTGAAATTAGAGACACAATCTTTACATATACATGAATCGATGATGACTCCTCTCTAACTATCCTCCCGACCTCCATGTTTTACAAGCTCAAACTCGAACCAATTAGGAAGTCAAGAGCAAGCACTCAGTTGGCTAATTGATCTATAAAATGGTCGAGAGGAATTATTCCAGTCATCACTGCATTCTGATGTGCTCCACTCAAAGTGGTCTTTACGGTCATTGATATTAAGCACTGAGGAGAGTTCACCAAGTCTACCACTATATTTGGGAAGCTGTTCTTAGCTTGGCTAAGGAGACTACAGATTACAAGACTAGGAGATCGAGTTTCCAGCATTGGTTACTTACCGACAACATGTGACCTTTGACGACACAATCCATCCCAATGTGACCCACATAGTTGTTGACAATTGTGACCATCGAGAGATCGATGAGTCCTACCTCTCTACTACACCTAAGATACCGACAATTGATTGACTATTGGTTCAGAGACTCTCCTTATATCCACATTTCTTGCTTCTCACATCACCACCATTGAGAAAACTTCTATAGAGGACTCACAAATAGAAGCTCTCTTCGAGCTGGACACCATCTTCTCTGATTTCATTGATCATTACAGTGATCTGATTCTTGTACCTTCACTATCACAACCACCAACCAGAGAGATGACAAACATCTTACAAAAGGACATCGTTTCTTCTAATCGATATTCAAGTGAGAAGATGAAGAGCATTGATTCCTCAGGGTATTCCCCTAAACCCCTCAAGGCGTGTCACCCTCATCATCCTCTCTATACTTCAGGTTCTAGAAAATCGACTAGGATGGTCTCCTCTGAGGATTCCTTTTCGGATTCCAATGATGTGATCATCATAAATGGGCACGACAAGGCTATCATTGAACCATATACGAGCAAAAGACCCTGTGTCGATCATCGATGGACACTGAAGATGAATCCCATAGCAACACAGGTCCACACTTCATCTTCCCTCTCCATTTATGCAAGAAGGTTCGTTGAAAACCTTCTTGATCATTGTATATTTTTACTCCTTCTAGTACATATTTTCTTTTTTTTGTTCCCTTCCTCCCCAATAATCTGTATCACTCGCCCTGGCTCCATATCATTGTCATTTTGTGGATATACTTAGGATGGCCAGATACTAAGTATATGGGGTGAGTGACACAAGTCAGTCATTCTTTCTTTTTCTTTTTCTATGTAGAATCCCCGACCCTTTCAGTTCTCATACTTACTCATGTCCTATACTTAGGTTGACCAGAGCCTAAGTATAGGGGGACCGATTACCATCTGTCTATATATTCATCAATTTCTCCTCTTGACCTCGACTGTCCCATTTTTTCTCTTCTTCTATACTTCGACTAACCAGAGCCTAAGTGCAAGGGAGTGGGCCGACTTATGTACTTTCATTCTTTACACTCTCCTACACTTAGCACAAGCTGTGTATTGTCCTCGCTTCTTGTGCTATGAAGGGGGGATGTGCATTACATATATACTTTACCCAGAGCTCACACTTTCACATATTTTTGTATATATTATTAAATAATTACAGGATGGATAAAATTGATAAAAAATTATAAAATACATGTATACTTACATAATATATATTGTATACAAGCTATAAAATATGTATAATGTGTATATTATCCTCCTTGTAAGATCTTGTATAATCTTCGTAAATAACTTTTTTGTAAATTTGTTGATATGAGATATACCAGAAAGAAGGGCTCTTTATTAACTCTTGCATATAATTCTTCATTAAAAAAATCATCTTGCACTTCATTCATCTGCATTTCATAACATCTGCATTTCATTTGCATATCTTGCATATGCAAAGTGGTAAGTTAGTGGGTTCTGGACCGGGTTAATAATAGAAACTGAGGATGGATTTATTTAACCTTAATCTAGAGGAACCTTATATGAACTAGAGTTGAGACTTTCCAGGTCGAGCGACTCAATTATTTGAGTCCACAAGACTATGTTCACATGTCATCTTGATTGGACTAAGTAGAATATTGCATACAAACGCGTGATTCTTTTAGAAAGTGACCTAATTTGGACAAGCACCATGAACACAACTCTTCATTGATGATGTGTGAAGGGTGGAATACCCTGGCAAGAGATGCATGTGAATGGAAACATATACAGTCACTTCGAGTGGCCAGTATGCCCCAACCTAGTCTAGTGGCATGGACGTCTAAAGACGGGAGTTGTGGGTTGAAATAAAACTTCGTATGAGGTATGGTCTGCTGGCACAATTTTTCTAAGATCCCAAAACATGTGTAGAAATAAAGATTCTATATCCGTGGGTGCATAATAAGATCAATGCAGTGCAAAAAATTTTCCTACCCAATAGAAGAAGATGTATTTAAAAAAAGAAGAAGGATAAAGTTATGTATATTGACCATAATGGTTCAGCTTCAGTGAGACTACAAACCTTCGTGGAGGCTTGGCTACACTTGTATACTTCACAAGGAGATGTGGGTTGATGAATCTGCGATTCGTCATCTTTATTTATTTTAGCTTAAAATCCCTTATAAAACACCTGCATATAATACTAACTCCATATTCTTACTAACTTGCATCTATGTAAATATTGTACACTTCTTACTAATTTTAAAATAGAAAGAAAGGAAAAATAAAGAAAATAAAATAAAAAAAGAAAGGAAGACTGTATACAGGCTGACCCTCACCCCGAGAGAAGGTCAAGACTTGACATGATCGACCAGATATAAAGTAGGGGGAGATAAGGGTCCTTAAGCAGAAAACCAAAAAAATGTGTGTGTATGTTGTTGTAAATACTTCTCACTTATTTTGTGTATATCTGTAAAAAATTAACACTAATTTATTTGTGCCTTAATTAACCTCAAATAAATAACTTTCAAAACCAAAGTTGTAAATAAAAATGTGTCCTAATTAATAAAAATAATTACACAATTAAATCATGTACAGAATAAAAGTAGCCACACTTGGAAAAAGCCACTAAGCACTAATTGAAAAATTACTTCCAGCTCCATATGAACTCAAATTGAACCAATCTCACTTTCATTGGATTCTAAATGAAATTATTATTAAAATGGATGTGATTTCATAATTTTTGGAGTTACGAGTAAAAGTTGGTTTTCCGGGGTGGTTTGTGCAATTTTCCCATGTATTTTGTAAATATCGTATTTGTATATATTTTTAAATTATTATTACCAATTATTTAAAATAAAAATAAAAACAAAAAAAGTAAAACACAAAAAAAACTAATTTCCTCATTTACCCTTGTATATAATGTCATATATGTATATAGTATATGTATATAGTTGCTATTTTTAATTAACCACCATAAAAATAAAAAAATAATATTTTTTAATTAAAATAAATAAAGTGACGAAAATTAAAAAAAATAGATAATTTTGTAAATAATTTTATCTCTTTATCTTTATCTCATTTCAATTTTTGCATCCATCTTATCTTTTTATCCAAAAAGCCAAAAATTCAAAATTTCTTCTCCATTATCTTTTCTTATTTATATAGCTCCTTCTCCCTCATTCCAACTTGATCAATTATTAGAGAGAGGAGCCCGATATCCGAGAGAAAATTTCGTCAATAATTGTGCCTAGCCTCCAAGCCGTCCGGTGACAACAAGTCGGCCTTGTCGAGGCGATCACGATCCTTTTCCACTCCTAAGATGAGATCCATATTTGTCTTCTTATTTTCATCTAGGTTAATCGTACTTTCTTTCATCGAATTTTTAATTCCATCATCATTTTGTTTTTCTAGATTATAAAAAAATTCATCTCGATTTGATCCGTCTCCGATTCCAAATTTTCATCTCATTCTCTCGATCTCCCCGCATTCTATTTCTATCGTCCAAGATCTCTCAACTCCGGCTGCGTACGATGGCCGGAGATTGGATTCGAATCTTTCATTTCGCCGAATCCTCGCTCATTTTCCAATTTGTAAATAAATAAAAAATAAAAAAAAACTACGTGTTTTCTTTTCATATCTCACATTTGTTTAGCAGTATAATTAAAGAAATAAAAAAAACTATTTTTTCCTCACATTTGTTTTGCAGGATCATAAAAAACAACAAAAAAATATAAAAATTAAAGAAATTAAAAAAGTGTTCTATATTTTTTAATTCCTATTTTTCGAATTTACAAATAAAAAAATAAAAAAATGTTTATTTATTTACGTTTACATCTCAAACAATAAAAAACTTTCAAAAACATTAAAGAAAGGGACAACCGCTTTCCAGTGTCGCCGCTCCTCCCTTGCTCATTCTCCTCCGGCCACCTCACCACCACGCCATCTCCAGACGCCATCGTCGTGCGTGGCCGCCCTCCGCCATCGACAACCTCCTGCACGCGCCCCTCCGCTTTACGCGAGGCGGCAACGTCGCCTCGGACCAATTGCGTCGGCCGCACACGAGCCTTCGTCGACGACGACTGCCACTTGTCAGGGCCGATCCGCGCCCCTCCGCTGGTTATAGCTCCACCGCGCAGACGCGCGCGGCAGCGTGCTGCCATCTTCCCTCCACGCGTGCGGCTGCCGCCGCGCCCCCATCCAGCATCCCGTCGATCCACCACAGTGGGGCTCCTCCTATGCGTCCCACCACCGATCCGCGCCCCTCCACCTCTGAAGCTCGCGTGCCTCCAGCCCATCCAGGCGACCCGCACCACCCGTGGTCTTCACCGTCCCTCGTTCCAGCCCGCGTCCTCCTCCGTGCAGGCGCGCATGCCAGCGCGTCACACCTCCCAGGCGACCCATCCACAGCCGCGAACCGCCACTGTTGGCCCTCGCCCTATATTTTTTAAAAAATTAAAAAAGTGTTCTATATTTTTTAATTCCTATTTTTCGAATTTACAAATAAAAAATAAAAAAATGTTTTATTTATTTACGTTTACATCTCAAACAATAAAAAACTTTCAAAAACATTAAAAAAAGGGACAGCCGCTTTCCAGTGTCGCCGCTCCTCCCTTGCTCATTCTCCTCCGGCCACCTCACCACCACGCCATCTCCAGACGCCATCGTCGTGCGTGGCCGCCCTCCGCCATCGACAACCTCCTGCACGCGCCCCTCCGCTTTACGCGAGGCGGCAACGTCGCCTCGGACCAACTGCATCGGCCGCACACGAGCCTTCGTCGACAACGACTGCCACTTGTCAGTGCCGATCCGCGCCCCTCCGCTGGTTATAGCTCTACCGCGCGGACGCGCGCGGCAGCGTGCTGCCATCTTCCCTCCACGCGTGCGGCTGCCGCCGCGCCCCCATCCAGCAGCCCGTCGATCCACCACAGTGGGGCTCCTCCTATGCGTCCCACCACCGATCCGCGCCCCTCCACCTCTGAAGCTCGCGTGCCTCCAGCCCATCCAGGCGACCCGCACCACCCGTGGTCTTCGCCGTCCCTCGTTCCAGCCCGCGTCCTCCTCCGTGCAGGCGCGCATGCCAGCGCGTCACACCTCCCAGGGGCAAATTGCATTAAAGCCCTCAAAGATTTCAGAAATTGCCCAAAAGTCCCTATCAGCCTCAAGCACATGCCAAGCACGTGGTATACTGGTAAAATTATTATCCCCTGTGCTTTATTTTTATTATTTATTTGATATAAAAACAAAACTTATTTACATTTTAGTCCCTGAACTACAGAACAAAAATGTGTGTGCTCTATTTGAATGAAATAAATGTTATTTGTGATCTAAAAATCTTGCCAAAATTATGTTATGCTCCAGATGTGATTATCTTCTTAGGATAAAATTTCCATTGCATTTTAATTTCATTTATTATTTTTATAAAATAAAAAACAGTGTCATTTTGTCTTCCTGAAATTCAAAAATTCGTAAAAACTCAAATATTGTTCCAAAAATTCGAAAAAAGATTAGAGTAGTTGTATTTCATTGTCTTTTAATTTATTTCTACTTTTCATGCATTAATTATTTATAAAACCCCAAAAATTGAAAAACATCAAAAATCTTATAAAAATCACAGAAAATTCTATAAAAATCCAAAAATTGTGAATTCCGTTCTTTTTTTGTAGATAATTGCTTTTGGGTATTAAAATATTTTTAAATTGCAAATTACTCCAGGCTATGCACATTTTCGCATTTTCTCACTGTTTGATTTTTAGAAAAATATAAAAATATTTGAAAATTCCACAAAAATTCTCAAAAATATTTCAAAACTTTTAAAACCCAAAAATATTTTTCTGGATTTTTCTAAGCATTTTTGATAAATTGAAAAATTACAAAAAGAGTTGGTGTGCGCAGTTTTGATCTTGGGAATATTGCTTCGTGTTATTTTAGAAAATTTAAAAAAAATGCAAAATCAAAATCACTAAAAATTAAAAATCATAAAATCCACAAAAAATTAGAAAAAAATATATAAAAAATTAAAAAGACTAAAAAATAACAAAAACCAAGGATAGTTGTACTTTGAGAATCTCGTTTTCTCTTAATTAGTTCGTGATTAATTGAATAACCCTCAAGATTTGTAACCTTCATGAGTTCGACCCTGTCCGCTATACAGGTTAGAAAAAATAAAAAAATATATATTTTTTGTTTGGCACAGGATTTTGGGGATAACACCATAATTTCCGTCCTCCAAGATTTCGTGTCAACATGGCTGCACTGGCCAAACTCCACTTCTCTCCTTATTCTTCTATCTTCTCCCCATTCGATTGAGGACATAGCACACACCTGAACTTAGAAGGAAATATCCTGCTCCTCGAGGAAAGAGTATCTATACTGGGAAATTAGGGTCACATGCTAAGAGAAGGTTGTTCTTTTATCACTTCTGATGTGGAGATGTAAATTTCACTTACACAATACAAGTAAGATTCATAGTAAAATAATTAACGTATGAGGACTTGTTCTGACTTAAGTGTTGAGGTGACCTGAATAGAGACTTATGGAAATAAAGAATGTTAGGTCTTAAATCCTATTCCCGATAAGGTTCCGCGAAACTAATAATCCAAAGATCGAGTTAAGATCCATTTTCACCTTTTGTTCATGACCTTGGTATGACACTACAAATCAATTCACTTTTGCATTTCATTTTATTGCTCAGGGACGAGAAAGGTTTAAATATAGAGGGTTGATGGATATGTGATTCATTGCTCTAAAGTTGAAAATATAGTTTCATTCTCAAGTAATTAACTGCACTTCTCTATTTATTTTGCATTTTTATCATTCATGCACTTACAAATAATATTAGCATTTTAGCATTCATATTTGCATTAAATGAGAAGACCAGATTTCCTTTTAAATATCAACTATATATTACCATATTTTCTCTCATTTTATTTATTTTTACTGACTTGGAATTGAATAAAATCAACTCTATAGTGTATATATTACTAACACTAAGAGCAACCCAAACCCTAGTTCAGGATAAAAAGCCATAAAACATGAATATATCTTTCATATAGTCTCCAATGGACCCCTACTCACTTTTAAATTAATGTGCATTCAATTATTTATAAAATAAGATTAAATTCAAAATAATTAGAGTTCATATGTGAAACTTAGATTTTGGGTCCTATTGTATATTGTACATATTGACTAATTTGACCTTATTACTTTATATACAAAATAATACTTTTTTGATTTATTTATTTTTCACTCATTTACTTTGATTTATATTTTAATAAAATGTGTAAAATTCCAAGTAAAAATTGAAGGAAAAAATTTAAATTGACCCAAGTCTGTATATATAGCATGTATATATGTACCCTTTATTTTATTTCTTTATTTTCTTAATTATTAAAAATATAAAAAAATAGATTAAGTTATAAATATTTATTTTATATTTTATATGATTTTATTTTTTTTATCCTATTTGAAAATGAGAAAAAATGTAAAAAGATAAAAAATGAGGTGTTTTATATCTATAAAGTACCACCAAAAACGTTTTTCGTACAGATTGTTTCTTTTGGTTTTTGATCCTTCATAAAATTTGTAGATCTTGTTGAGATGAGAAAATTTGTTGTTGATTACTTTTTAGTTTGACCTCTTTTGTTATTTATTTTTTATTTTTCTTTAGTTTTAATTTTTTATCTTTATGGGCACGATATGTGGCGACTCCTGGAGCCACCACGTGTCACCCTATTTTTATTTTCCTTTTCTTTTCTTTATTATTATAATTATAATTATTTTATTTTTCTTTTTATATTTATATCATTTATCGATTGATTTTGTCTATTATTAATATTTATTTTATTTATATTATTATTATTGTTTTAATTTTTTCATTTAGTTAAATTTAAATTTTATTTTACTTTTTATTTTTCCTGCCACATGGCTACCTCCGCTGCTCACCACATGGCACTCTCCTTCTCTCTTTGCCATGGTGCCTCTACACCTTGGCCCGCGTCTCGTGGCGGCGCAACCGTCGACCATTTCCTCTGCATCGTCCCTCCTCTTTTACCCTTTCCTCGCACAACGACCCCCCAAGCCCTGCGACCCTCCTGCACGTCTCGAACGATGGTGCGACTCACACCTTCTGCCTTGATTCCTGCATCCTCTACCTCCTTCTCTCTCCCCACTTGCAACCACCCTCTGCACGACCCGATGCCCCCTCTCATTGCTGCAACCACCCCTCCACTATCCGTGCTACTGACCAACAACCTATAAAGAAGGCTCCTTCGTCATCGTTCCTCTACATCTGCCACTAACAAGAGAGGTAGCTGTTAATGTAACCCTCAACTCCTTTCTGGTGACATCATGAGGGTGTTTCGATTGAGCAACGACTAACCATCCATTCCTCCAGCAAGACCAAGAAGGGTCTTCCTCTTCTGTAGCAGCAACCTCCAGGGGTAACGGTTCAGCCTCGCACACTCCGCCACACGCTTGAGACTAAGACCAGGAGCTACGTCACCGTGCTCCAAACCTCCCATAGTATTCCTCTCTTTGTTGTCTTTTCTCTTCTTCCTTCACTTTATGTCCCTCTATTTCATCTCCTCGTCATCTCCTTCTTTGCTCTTATACATTCTCTGTTCTATATCTTTGATCAAACCCAAATTCGATCTTCTTCTTTTCCATTACCGTCGCACCTCCAACCTCTCTAACCTTCAACAATTGCCGCACCCATCTCCCATCGACCCATCACCTCCATCCTTCTCCACCACTGACCGTGGAGCCGCCGCATATCCATCTCAGGTCCACCGCTTCTACCATCCGCAGCCCCTCTTCCACTTCGATGATAGTAATGTCCTTCACCGAAGCCATACCCTCACCATCTCCTTCCACTTCTTCATCGACTGCGACACCTGCATCAAACTGCGCACTTGGCCTTCCCCCAAGCATCAAAGCCCTTGGGCCTCCCCACCTCGCTCCACCACTTCCATCGTTCGTAGCATCCCACAAATGCCCATGTTACCCCCCATCGAACCTCGATTCTTGGGGAAGACCGAAGCAGCCTAACACCTCCAAGTGCAGGATCGGGAGTCTGAGACAAAACCCCCCACCGAACCTCTCTTGCATGCACTTTGCATGCGTAAGCAGGAAGAAATAATGACCAAAATCTTAACCTCTTAGGAATCGCAACCAGGCCTAGCCAGCCAGTAGCAACATGCGCGACATGTGCAAGGTGTGAAGAATTGCATTGGAGCCCCCATGGACCCACCCAAATTGCAAGGAAGTCTAACATTCAAGATGGTAAGTGCTCCGCACATCCCAAGGCAAAATTGCATGAATAATTCCACCACCCCATTTTGTTAATTTCAATTTCATACCTATTTACATTTTATTTTCTTATTTTATTATTTATTGCATTGAGACCCCTACATTAGAGTCACATTTTGTAAGTTATTTTGTCATCATATTTTTATTCCAAAAATGGCATATTGTAGATTACTTTATACTCTATCATCGTGGATGATGATTTTATTTTTGTAGTTGTGATTTATTTAATATAATTAATTGGTAGAAAATTGCAAAATTTACTAACTACGTGATCTTTAATTTTTAATAAGACACCAGCGACTCCAAAATTCTCAAAAATAGGCAGTAGGTAGATTTAATTGTGCTCTTTTTTGTGGCCGCTCATCACATTTGCATGCATATTGAGGTCACAATAAATTAAATCATGATTTGAGATATTTATTTTTAATATGCTATAGAACCATTATTTTTAGGATCTAATATTTTTCCCGGGTACCTCTCATATAGACTTATCTAGGATAATTTTATTTCTGAGAAATAAATAGATTTTTTATTTATTAAAATTAATTTTGAAAAATCACCCTATATGCATTTTGAACTCATAATAAATTAATTTTGCATCAAAAAAAATCATAAAAATCCTAAAAATAATCACACATTCCTTGAAGGTAGGCATCATGGGGGGGGGGGGGGGAGAATGACATTATGAATATAATTTTGATAAGTTTCGTAACTTGAGTGATGGTATAAATTAGAATTTAGTATTGAACCCTATAAATTAGTTGATATTAATATTTTACCCTCAAACGTTGATTTGTTGACTAAATTTTCATGTCACGTTAAATTGAAGTGATGTATCCCTCAGATGACTTCTTCTAACCTTTCTTACAGAACCATACCTTGTTCTAAGAGCACTATGATCTACGGTATCCGTGGATTTTTTTTCCATTTATCCCAGTGCCAAAGTGAGAGCATCAGACAAGGGTGACGTAATTTCCAATTTTTTTCGATTTCCATTTTTAAAATCCAATCTTATGGATTATATCTTCGACTAATGTTCTACATATCTTCTATATTTCACTCAAATATGAGGGTATTTACTATTTTACCTTAACGCTCAAAAGTTCGATTCCTTATAAATGGGATTTAAGTTGCTTAAATGTTGATTGGACCTTTGGCCATTAACATAAATAGTAGATACCTTCGGATTTGAATGAAATTTTGGAGGATATGGGGAACATTAATCGAAGATATCGATCCGCAAGATTTTAAAAATCGAAATTGCAAAAAAAAAAAAAATACAACATTCACATTACAAAGGATCCTTGTCCGAGAACATTGACTTTCCTGTGCATGACATACTTCTAATTATATGACACGAATACGATATTAATATCTATTGAAGCATTCTTGGTAACATAAATTATCCATATGGGACACAGTACATCCCTGAGGTTGGATGATCAAAATATAAATTGCTAAGCTATATAAGAAGTGCATTATACTAAGTAATTTAGTCCTCTGGACCATTTTTTCTTCAGGCGAAGCACTTGAAGGTCGGAGGAGCGAGATGGCGAACGGGCGCTGCAACAAACATCACAGAACCCACTCGTAAAAGGGTTTATAGAGCAAACGAAAGTGAGAGTAAGTGTTTAGGTGAGACCAACCTGATGTTTATTGATGAAGTAAACGTGAGAGTGAAGCATAATATACTAATCAAGAACAAGTCTCCAAAGTGGCGTTGAAGAGTTTCGTGAACTCCTCCATGATGCCGACGGGAAGCACCAACCCGATCTCCAGACCATTCATCTCGTCGTCCCTCTTGACCTCCGACATCGACATTGCTCTATTGCCGCCGATGTGAACTAACTCCACCTTTGCCGGCGTACCCCACCCGAAATCCGCCTCGTACATCCTCATCCTCGTCGAACCCGTCACTATAAATGGCTCCATCCTCTTGAACGTATGGGTCATGTCGACCATACTCTCCAACGTCTCCCGCAGCCTACTAACATCGAAAGAAAATCCCTTCAGAGCCTCCATTATGCCCTTTGCTGCCGCGACCAGACCGTGCTCCCCCACAAGGCTACTCCCTTCCAACTCCACTGACCACGGCACAACAGCGTTCCCGAAGTAGGAGGTGGGTGAGGAAGAACCGAACCTCGTGCGGCAGTCGACAGGGATCGTTAGCCCTTCCATCTCCCTGGGTGTGCAGCCTCGTGCCCTAAGGAGGCACGTCCATACCAGCGCAACCGACAAAGTGAAGGAGGAGAAACGCGCACCGCTATCGTCCGAGTCTCTGTCTGCGACCCACTTCCGCAGCGCCTCCAGCTTTGCCTTGGTAATGTGGAACGTGGCACGCACAACGCCCGTCTGCAAGGGCACCTTTAATCCCCACCAGATGCTCCTCGTCTGTTTTATCTTCATGAAAAGGGGGCTCTGCAAACTAATGGTCTCCGATATATGACTCCGGTCGTAGAAAGGGAGATCCTCCGTTCCCTGTGATCTGCATAAAGAGGCCCACGTCCGCATGAAGTGGCTCGTGGAGGAGCCGTCCATGGCGACGTGGAGTGAGGTGATGCCGACAGCAATGCCCTGCTCTGGGAACAATGTCACCTGAAGTGCCAGAACCGGTTGGTTCGTCTCCGATAATGGTAGAGTGGGGACGAGAGGAAGAAACCGGGCATTGTCCTTGGGTCCCTCGGACGCGATCAGCTCCTGCAGGTTGTCGTTGGACTCCGCAACCGTCAGCACCACGGTGTCCCCTTCTGAGCCGGAGAAGCGTATGCATGGAGGATCCACGGCCGTGTGCGGCACGAGTCGACCGGCCAAGGGGTAGAAGAGCTGGAGGGCGAGGGAAAGGGATCGCTTGAGGCTGGGGAGGTGGGTGGAGTGGAAGGCGGAGGTGGTGCAACCGGGTATATGGTAGAGGAACACAGACTCGCCCTGGAGGGGCATCATGTACCACATGAGGTCGAAGACAGTGAGGGGGAGCGTGGATGGCTGCACGGAGCCTTTGGGTGGAGCCACGACGCAGAGCTCGAGAATCCTCACGTCCATGTTCTCTCTCTCTCTCTCTCTCTCACTCTCTCTCTCTCTCTCGATCTCGAGCTTCCTTGCTTCTTTAATTAGAGGTGATGGAGACACTGCTAGCAATATAGCCATTTTGTGCCTCGTTGTTAGGATTGTCAGAAGCAGGTTCGCTTGCATTAGATTCGTTGAAATTTTGATTAATATTCCATTATAAAAATAAATAAATCTAAAATGAATATAAGTTTAAATTTGTTTAATAATGAGAATTTTTTTTTCATACTCATGGAAGTTACATAGAAATTGATGGGAGACGGGCAACAAGCTGCGCCGTCAATCCTTTTGAATGACAAATCCAATCCTTCGAAATTGAATAAACCTCCTAATTCTATTCGGTAATAGAATATTTAAATCCAGCGTCTGTGTATAAAATGAGTATATTCAAGGTCCATTCTAACCTTCGCACACCACAACTGGGCTGAACCCAAAAAAAACGTGTTCATCTCATGGAACCAAACCGGACCAGAATCCACTGAATCAATTGTACAAGTTCGCTTAGATTTGGTTCTCTTAGGGCCTGCTTGGTTGCTGGGTTTGACTAGGTTGAGTTGGGTTGGAGTACCCCTGTGAATAGTAAACTGTGAGGAGGATTGAGAGTGTTGGAAGAAGAAGTACACCGGTGTACCCAAACCCAACCGAGTCCAACGCAGCAACCAAACATGCCCTTAGATTTGGTTCGTTGTTTAGACTCTACGAGTTGTTCGGATTTTGGATCTTTTGCTCGTTAAAACACCACATCGTGAAGATCATAATCTCGAGCAAAAAGAAAACGTGAAGTTCATCTTGATTGCCACGAGATTCTCGTGAATCACATGTACACTTCTGGTCATGCAAACCTTTCTTTCTTTTATTAATTAAATCTTACGTAAACAGGTGGGGGGTACATGTTATTTTTTACTATTGTATGTGCCCCTGCCATTTCTGAAATTTACATATGTACCCTTCTTATTTCTTTTTGCATGTATATATCTCTGAGATAATGTCCATTCGAGAAGGGAATGGAAGAAAACAACCCAAGGAACACAACTTGTTAATTGTCCTAGAAGGTAAGGGCGATATTGCAAAAAAAGAAAAGAACGTAACTTATACTGCAAAATCAAAGAATGGCATATCTATAAAAAATATGATATATCTATATAGATCTTGGGCGAAGGTTGGCAGTCATGCTACATGAACAAAGCCTTGCTGGTAAAATGGGTCATTCGGATTTAGGGCGAGACCGATAGGTTGGCAGCCAGGCTGTTGCGTGATCTTTATGGAGTGCGGGGCTTGCTGAAGGCAGGGAGACTGGTTCGAATCCCCACTGTTGAGTGGCGTACGAGAAGTTTTACCTTTGTTAGCTTCGAGAATGCATATGAAGGTTGTAGATGGGTATGGTTTTAAGTTCTGGAAGGATAATTGGACGGGGATGGGTCGCTAAGCAATAAGTTCCTGAGGTTGTTTCCTTTGACAACATCGAAGGATTGTAGCTTAGTGCATGTTGGTTTTGTCGGGGTCTTGGGACCCTCAGTTCGTGTCGGTCCTCTCTAATCAATGTTCATATGAGTTAGTAAGGATGAAGTCGGAGCTGCCATCTCCGGATTGCATTACACAGGGCAGGGATCATTTTGGGTGGGTTGATGGCAGATTCTCGATGAAGAAGGCGTACATGGATTTTAAGGCTACCACAATGGCTCTAGATGCAGATCTATGTAAGGATATTAAGATTGTCTGGGCTAGCAAGATCCTATGCTGGGTTAAGATTTTTCTATGGTCCTTGAGAAAGGGAAGGTTGTGCGATAAAGCAAGGAGGTCAAGGGTATTTGGTATTCTGGACACTCAATGCGACAGATACGGAGAGCAGGTTGAAGATGCGGATCATTTGTTCTTAACATGTCTGGCATCTGAGCAGGTGTGGAAGGAGGTAGGACCGTCGTGGATCTCGACATGTGGTGTCGTTAACTTCTGGTGGTCGGTGAGGTCAGTGGAGGGCAACTTTTCTGATGATTGCGCATTGCCTTTGCGGTCCTTTGGGCCATTTGGGGGGGGGGGGGAGAGAATGGTCTCATTTTCAAAAATTAAAGGTTTTATCAAGAGAATGTTCTCGTCCACTGTAACTCTTTGTATCATTTTTGGGCATCCGATTGATGTACTCCACCTTTATTTTATTTTAATGAAATCCCTCCTCGAGATGTCACTCTCGCTTTATTCAAAAAAATATCTTGGGGGAAGTCTACTTTTCCAACGACATGGATATACGTTTTCAGATTTCAACAAACGTAAATATAAATATTTTTTTGAAATTTGTAAAGATATGAATGAGATTGTATTATTTTGGGATAATTACACCCATAACCCTAAGTAATTTCGCAATATCATTCATAACCCTGTATAATCGCGAATTACATGGGAAACCTTGGATAGTTACTCCGTCTCACGTCCATAACCCTCCGTTAGTTTAATAGGTTAACTCAACTATACGAATGAGTTAATCTAACTCACTCTCAATCCAACGGTTAGGAAATAATTAAAAAAATATGCCTCGTTGGAGGCGGTGGAGTGGGCTTTCATTGCAGGTCGGTGCGGGGAGGGGGGCCTCGTGCAGGAGTTGGTGGTGGAAGCTGGCGGGGAAGGCATGGGGTTGGTTTTTGGGTTGTCGTGCAGGATGTGGTGGTGGGAGGGAGGTGTGCGGGGGTGGCTCCGTGCAAGATGCGGTGGCGGAAGCTGACGGGGAAGGTAGGGGGTTGGGTTGCCGTGCTGGAGGTTGGAGGCATGGGGGCTTCATGCTGGAGGTGATGGTGGAAGCTGGTGGGAACGTGGGTTCTTATGGCAAAGAAGGAAGCTGGCAGGGAAGGCGGGGGGATGCCCCCACATCCAAATTCCAGCTCAAACCGGTAGTAATTTTTCTGGCCAATTCAAATTTTAGGAAGATAGAGATTCCATCTGGAAATTCTGCTCATAACCAAAGAGCAAGACCTCACATGGCATCGGCATACTTTCCTCCCACAATATTTCTCTCGCTGCTTCTCCTCTCCACCACAACTTCAAGCTCTTCACTCCAATCCCAATCCGATGCTCTGCTCAAGTGGAAGCAATCACTGCGTTCCGTTCATGCTCGCGTACAATCGATTCTCTGGGGGTATCCCGCCAGAGATCGGCATGTTCCGAGACCTGATCGGCATGTGAAGGGGAAGGGAGGGCGCGGGTGACCTGGGGCTTGGGCGCGGGTTCCCAAGCGGCGCCGGAGGGGGAGGGGGGGCACGGGCGGAGTTCCCAGGAGGTGCCGGAGGGGAAGGGAGGGCACGGGTTTCGCCTGTGACCTCAACTTCCGCATCTTGATGTTGGAACAGGGATGAGATGGCATCATTTGCAAATAAGAATATGTTTTAAGGGTAACTTTTTCTTTTCGTTAACGGAAATTGTCAAAGATAACAGACATTTCAAACGGAACATAACACAGGGGCATGTTGTGTAAGAGTTAAGCATTACTCAGGGTTTATCATGTAATTCGCGATTATGCAGGGTTATGATTGATATTGAGGAATTACTCAGGGTTTTGGGTGTAATTATCCCTACTATTTTCAATGTATTATAAAAGGAAAAAATGGGGCTGCCCCGCCCCATTTTTCGGCATTTTTTTATTTTTTTTGAAAAATAAAATCATGTATATTCACCCTTATATCCCTCCTATATGTCATTCGAATTTCGTCAGAAACAGAGACTCCTACGGCCTCCATCTCGATGGTATCGATTTAAAAAAATCCTGTTACCGTTAAAAAATTACTGTCCGGATGGAGGCCGTAGGAGTCTCTGTTTCTGACGAAATTCGAATGGTATATAGGAGGGATATAGGGATGAATATACATGGTGTTATTTTTTAAAAAAAATAAAAAAATTTACCCAAATAAGGTGGGGGCAGCCACATATGACCCATTATAAAATTAAATATGTAGAGAAATTTTTGGTGGATACACATCTGAATACATACATACATGGTTGTAGACTTATGCGTATAACATACATGAAATTATGTATATACGAACATTAAAAAATATATAATATCAATAGGAATAGAACCTCACCTTTCTCTTCGTCCCACTGCAGCAGTTATATTTTAGTCGACGTTGTTACATTAAGAAGGTCAGCATAGATCCAAGCTTGTGCAAATTTGGTTTTAACGTCGATACATGCAATCTCTACCGACATTCAACCACTACAATCAAGAGATGGCAAACATAGGTCGTCCCATCAGCATCATTTCTCCTTCCCTGCCTTGAGAAACTAATTCGGGTTTCAATCTTCATTCTCACACTACAACAAAATGATGCTATAATGATTTTTTCAAACTCTGTCACAAATCGTCCATTGCTAAAAACATAATGATGATATAACATTGTGTGTCTTTTGTAATGTTTCAAAAATTTAGCTGATCATCGTCAATTTTTTAGTTCAAAATTTAGTGACAATTAATTAATATTTTGAAAAATAATGACGAATAAGTGTTGTTATATGATCCATCGTTAATGATACAAAAATGGTTATGACATACTTTACTAATTTCAAGTACAAGAATTATTTCACAATGAATCCTATCATATTAAATACATAACCACGGACAATTTAGTGATGGATTTAAAAAAACGTCACTAAAATCCTATTTTATTGTAGTGTCAAACCTCAACTTATATTCAATCTTTTATTCCTATTCTGCTAACCTTGAAGTTTTATCCTTTTCCTTAAAGAGTCGCAATGACTTCCATCTTTATATGCCCTTTCAAATGGTGAAACAAAATCGAAATGATCTCGCCGACGCTGTGGAGGCTTTCCGCCTTACGAACCTAATCAGAAACCTCAACATATATTCTATCCTTTGTTCCTCTTCTGCTAACCTTGGAATTTCATCTTTTTCCTCTAAGAGTAGCAATGACTTCCACTATTGAGGATGACAGGTGAGGTGGAAATGTTTAAACCAATGGGAATGGTAGGCTTTAATGGGATTTTGGATTGTAGTGGGTGCCTTTGTGGTCCATGTGGACTAATCACAAAAAAGAGAAGTTTTTCCAATGAAATATACACAAAATAAATAGTAGAAAGCATCAAATGTAAAAACTCAAAACACACAATTTTCCTAAAATATTACAGAAGAAAGTTTTTTTCAAAAAAAATATTTATAATAAAAGATATAAATTAAAAATCATTTTTAGGTATAAAATACCAATTTTAGGGGTTTTAAAGTTTTTGGATTTTTTGTTAATAACACCACTACTTGCATATTATAATCTACTTAAATATTTTTTATTTTTTATTTTTTATTTCTTGAAATAAAAACATATAAATACTAAAGATAGAATATAAGTCAAGTTGACTTGTGTAGAAAACATCATTTTTATTGCCTTTTGATTTTATATTTTTAATTGATTTTATAATAAAAAATATAATATACAAATAACAAAATAAAATTGAAATAAAAAGAAAAGGAGTTAAAATGAGATATATACAAAATAGAAAAAGCCATAAACTATTGTACAAATGGGTCCTAAAATTGACTTTTAACAATAAGCCTTGATCACATTCAAAATATTCCTAAAATTCAAAGTATTTTATATAATGAACTTTAAAAGTGAGTTGGGGTGAATTAGAGTTCACATGCTTCATATATAATATATGAATTGAGTGTAAGTTGAAAAAGTGAAGCTGTTCCATTTGCCAATTACTACTGATGATATTTTTGTGATATTTTTTTGTACATTTTATTGAATTAATGCAAAAGAAATCAATATAATCAAATAACTACAATTGTTTGAAGTTTGTATTTCTACTAATTTCCTACTTCCTTATTTATTTTTAGATTTTTTGCACATTTTTATTGTTTTAAGTGATAAAAATATGTTTTTATTTAATATGTTGAGAAATTTAACTCAATTTTAGTCACCTAGGCTCAAGAAACACGGTTTCATCAATATCATAGTTCAAAGTAAAATATGATTTATATTGCATGCTCGAGTAAGAACGTAGCATCCTTCACATTTTTCAAGGGTGGACGAGAACTAATATGTAAATGCGTCACACATCTCTCCTTCCAAGTCAACCACCAAATAGTTCCCTCTTGACTTTCATATGACAAATGGGAAGAAGAGTTGGAGTAGTGTTTTGAAATTGAGAAATTTTCTCCAAATAATTTCCCAAATTATTGATGCTAAGAGGGGAAGCATCTTTTTTGTGAAAGAACAATTTAGAAACACATGGGCATGGTTATAGACAAAGGGAGCATGTGTTTGTAGAAGTGACCTTAAAGTGATGCGATTTATCTTGAGCAATCAATTTAGAGTGAATGCATGACTGACCAAAAGAATTGAAGGAGACTCCCAGGAAGCATATAGTGTTGTTGGTGTTTTGGATGGCGATGGTATGTAGTAAATCCATCTCAATTGAGAGATAGAGATTGGGAAACGTGCCTAGGAAGGCGTTTAGCTAGGGTTGTTGGCCTATTTTGTCTGGATGGAAGGGTACTTAGTGTTTGGAGGCTATTGAAAACATTTTCTAAGTTTTAAATCTAAGTAGATAAAGTGAATGTCTTCGTAACCCAAAAAATCATTTAAACAAACAATTCCTATTTAAATAGACTCCAAAGTAGAACTTATGGAGGAAAGATATCAATTTGAACTCAGAGAGGCAAGAATTCAATTAAGGTAATGTAGTAGATTATTTAGGAATTAGGACTTTATGTGTTTCTGGTCATTTTTAAGTGCTTTATCGATTTTTAGTTATTCCGGAAATGATTTTCTCTTTTTATGTTTATATATATATACCAATGTAATGTGGTATATAAATATATCAATTTGTACTTTAATTAATTTTATTTATTTTAATAGTAAAAGTGAATTAGATAGTAAGAATGTGTATGTAATAAATATAAAATGTGTTTTTGTTTTTTTAAGTATGCAAAAAACAATCATTTTTTATGTTTTATATATTTTTCACTATTTTTAGTGATTTTAGGGGGACGACTGATGGATCGCTAAATACGTGATATAATTTGTGCATGTTGTAATACGGGTACTTAGCGAATCGTGCAGAACCGAGAGAAGATCTCCGTGAAGAGTGTCTCGCTTTTAATTTATATTGCAGGAGGTAAAGGAACAACTTTGGGTTGATTCAGAAAAATTAGATCTAGGTTTTAATGCAATTTTTTGTATTTTTTTAACGTATAAAAATGCTAATGTAAAATATGGGTGAATTAGTTAATAACAAAACACATAACTTAGCCAAATTAATCTTAATGTGAAATTAGTCCAATTTAGTCAAATTGTATTTTTCCTAAAACCCTAATCTAGTGATGAATGCAAAATAGTTTTTTTGGAATTTTACCGATTAACATGCAATAAATAAAATGCACACTTTTTATGGGTTTTACACAATTTTTCACTCAAATAGAATGAAAAAATTATGAGAATTTTACTAGAACATAAACATGATGCATGGAGGGTAAAACAATTTTTTATAACTTTCTGATAAAATATGAAATTTTTATGGATTTTTTTAATAAATACAGAGTGACAGTAAGTAACTAATTCCTAAAAAAACCATGATACTAATTTATCCAGAGAGTAAATTATCTCAGAAAGGTATTTAAATATGCAATCCAGGAGAGTTAGAGTTTCACAAAAATAATATATGGATTTAATTAAAAATAAGTTACTAAAATATTTATAATTTACTTAAGGCATAGGACATCTCAACTTTAGAAGAAATTTGGAAAGTAATGCAAGCACAATTCAAAACATCATTTTTTATTTTTGTGGACTTTTTGGAGCAATCGTGAGTGAAATATGACTTTAAGAGCTCAAATTGGGTAAAATATGATTTTTTCAATAAAAAAATTTAGTTAATTATCCAAAATTCAGAGAAATACAAATAAATATCCCAATGATAGATAATTAGTTGTTAAACATCAAAACATTTTGTATTAAATAAAATGATATGAAATTGATGTCCAAATTAATATGCAAACACAGGGGTATCCATGCAATACATACATTACAAATAACAAATAAAACATGTACGTGGATGGTTTTGCAATAATGAAAATATGAAATGAAAGTAATGAAATTTTTACAAAAAATTCTCTTCTTCAAACAACCGCTAAGGCGCAGAGGGGGTGGCGGGACGGTGGCCGACGGTGCTGGGGTAGGGGAGTCGCGTGCGGTTGGGCGCATACGGGGGTACTATGGTGGAGGAAGCAGGCGGCGACGCGCTGGTAGGTGCAGAATCTGGCGACAGTGGCGGACTTGCGGTGCAGGGTTGCTGGTGAAGGAGCGGCACACGGTGGTGGACGGGTGAGGGGTCATGTATGATGAATCCGTGATTTATCACCTTTATTATTTCATTTTGGCTAAAATCATTAGTAAAATACATATAAATAATCACTAATTCCATCTAATTAACATTCTCACCACAAATATTAATATTATATGTTTAACACTTATTTTTACCAAAATAAAGAAATAAAGAGAAAACGGAAAATAAAAATAAAAAGAAGGATTATATGTAATATACGGACTGACCCTAACCCCGAGACCAGGTCAATATTAACCGGGTCGACAAAAGAAATAAGTAGGGGGATATAAGGATCTAAACTTATAAAAATATCAAGAAAATCAAGACTAAAAATATATTTAACCAATTTTTTACCTTTTAAATACTTGATCTATTTTATTCATCATCAAAACCACTTCAAATCAAAATACTCCTTTTGTAAAAATGGTTTATAAAATATATATTATTTTACAAAAATATCAGAAAAATATTTCAACATAAAAATAAAATAACCGCAATGAACCAGAAAAACCGCAAAAGCCAACTTCTGAGGTTCATATCTATTTATAAAAAATTCCAAAAAGACCGAACTCACTTTTAAAATCTGTTTTATACGTAATACTATTTATTCAAATATTATAAAAATATTCGGATAATACCGGCAAGTTTCGGCTTTTTGGACTCGTTGTCTATTTGTACTATACGTTGAAACTTTCCGGATTTTTAATTAAATAACCGTAAACCGAATTAACTTAATTCCTTTTTCCTAAAATCATCTAAAATTATAAATAAAAATATAAAAATATCACTAAATTAAAATACAAATAAAATCCGGAGGCCCGAAGCCGCTACTTTTTTCATCTGGACCTCATAACCCGGCCGTATGAGCTCCGAATTTAGCAGACTCGGTCCCTAAAATTACATTTTTCAATTATCTACAGAATGACACTAGTTTCGCTAAAATCATAGTTAATGCAAAAAAATGCGATTTTCGGATCCGTATTGGTACAAGGTACAATAAGCCGTAACTTATATTATTATTTAATATTTCAATATATTTATTTTTTATTTATTTTTAATTAATAATCTTTCATTTATTTATTTATTTTAATTAATAATATTTCATTTATTTATTTATTAAAATTAATTATTTCATTAATTAAATATATAACTATTTATTAAATTAATTAATACTTAATTACTTAATTATATACTTAATTATCTTATTTACCTTATTTAATCATTAATTATTTATTAATTATGAAATTAATATATAAATAATTAAAATAATATACTTATTAATTAATTATTTAATTACTTTAATTCTATTTAATTTTATTTATTTATTTTTCTTATTTTATCTTTCTTCTCTCTTCTCTTCCCTTTCTCTCTCTTCCTTTCCCAATCTCTTCTTCTTCTCCCCCGTTCTTCCTCCAACCCATCTCCTCCTCTCCATCAATCGTCCAACGACCGACCGTTTCTCCAACTGACCCGGTGACCGGATCCACAGCGGTGACTGCACCTCTACTCTTCTATTTAAGGGTCGTCCCTCCCCCTCCGATCACGCATCCACCATTTCTTCACCCTCAGCTTTGAGAGAGAAAGAGAGGGACGGAGAGAGTGACAGCCTCCGCCATTCTCTGTCGTTGAGCGCGTGCGAGAGAGGAACTCAACGCGATCCACCGCCGACGTACAGCTGCGCTCCGCTGCATGAGCCACCCATCTCTGCCGTGGTCGAGGCAAGGATAACATCTGGAGTTTGCAATCTCCATTCCTAGGCGTCGGTATCATATATCCTCTTCTAGGTTAGTACTTGTTGTATTCAAAATTGTATTTAGACTTTAATTGGAAAGTCTATGTAATTACAATTGGAAATAATTTGGTTTCAATTGGGAAACCAAATGTTTTGGAGGGAAAGTTGGGAATTCCTAAATTTGAAATATGGAAGTTTGGGTGGAAGTTTAGTACCACACCGGGGAGAACTAAAACTTTTGATGGACTTATATATGAGTCCACACCCCAAGCTCTTGTAGCAATAGTAGAGAGGAGGAATGGAGGACCACAGACGCGCGCGCGCTCCGTTCCGTCTCCGGCTCGGGCTCGGGCTCGGGCTCGGGCTCGGGCTCGGGTTCGGGTTCGGGTTCGGGAGAGTCAATTCGGATCTCTGATCTCGATACTTTTGCTGCGGTTTTCATTTGGTAAGTCGATTAAATTAACCACACGATTAATTTGGTAAGTCGACTTAAATGAGAATTCAACTCGTCATTATGGGCGCGATTTTTGGGATCCGAAAGGCTGCGTTTTCGGGACGCGTTTTTTGGAAACCAAAGGTAACCGCGCGCTAGGGCACGCAAGCCTCTCTATATATATCCCTCACTCGACACGGTTTTTCTCATTCGAAAGAAAAACCTCTCTCACGCCGTCTCTCTCTGGTTCTTCCTCTCACGGACGAACGTCTTTTTCTTCTTTCTCTCTCGGCTGCAGTTTCTGAGGTACAATCGAGGACGATCCCGTTGGTGTGCGCCGACGACGATCGTGAACCGTCGTATCCTGGGAGCGGATCGCCAGTACCCTACGTACCGGTATTGTGGGGGCGATATCTTCTCTAAGGACAGTCCATTTCATGGACGCTTCGGTGACTTCTAAACTGATCTTTATTTTATTTTGGTTGCCATAATATGTTTATTGCTTTACCCTTTCTGGATCATGCCCGTGTTTATGTTTCTGTTCTATTAATCGGTTCATGTTTGCATTGTATAATCGGATAATGATTGGGAAACATACGTTTAATGTAATCTTATTCGGTACTGTTTCTCTGTTAATTCATTTGGATACGATGTTTTCCTGTTTAACATATGCATTGGTAATCCTGTTTTCAACAGTACTCTCTATCTTATCTCTTCTCCTTTTTACCTTCCCTGTTTCCTCCTACTTTCACATCTCTCTTCTAAGTCTATCCCATCCCATTTCTCTTCTCAATCCTTCTTTTCTCTGTGTCTTACCTCATGTTCTTCTTCTTCTCACCGCCTTCTACTAATCCCCCTCAATCCAACCTCCGACCATCTTCATCGTCTCCTTGATTAATTCTCATGCATCCGCACATTCTCATCGTCCTCTGAATCGTTGTCTTCATCCTTTACTCTGTCCGAATTTCAATCATCATCTAACGTGTCCCTTGCATTTTTTAAACGTCGAGATTTCTTCGTCGAACAAATTTAACCCCTGCAGATTCTGGTTCTATCGAAGTAATTGGAAGCGAGATCTTCATAGACAGATCACGGCCGGGCATCGTTGCAGGAATCTAGACGAGGGAGCAGAACCTTAAAAAAATAAATCTAAAATCTGTAAGAAATTATATGCATGCAACTATCATTTATGTAGTTGCCAACTTTATTTTTATTTCTTATTTTATGGCTCATGATTAATTGTGAAAGGATGCATCAATTTGGGAGGTTGCTTTTGGTGGTTACCTTAATGGATAGGTAACCATCATGTTTTATATATATGGATTGGGGTCCCCATCTATTAGGCTATTAGATCTATCAATTGATATCAGAGCCATGTTTTCGTTTAATGATAAGTTTTGTATGATCTGTGATTAATATGGTTAATAATCTCATGCTTGGTGTTTAAGAAAGACAACTTTATCTTACTTACAGTTTTTCACTTAGAATAAGTGAAGATTGTCTCTCTTTGTGGCCTTCAGTGATTTTTATTTTTCAGGTATCCAAACTTGTATTTGGACTTGTTTTATACAATTGAGAACTTTGTCGATAGTGCTGTCTATTATGAGGAGACACTTTTTTTATTAAATCCTCCTTTAGTATCAATTGATTAGTTTTTTTTAAAAAGGGGCTTAAAAAAACTTCTCTTGTTTTTATTATTTTCACGTAAAGTTCTCTTCTCTTGTAATATTCATGGTTAATATTATTTTGGATGGATCCTCTAATATCAAGTTTGCCGTTGAGATTAAAAAAAAGGCATCTTTGTTGATTTTTTTTTAAAATCTGAATGGATTGCAAGTTGATGATGCTTTTCTCTTATTTCGTGAAAGGTCTTTTGGGCCCTTTCTTGGACTTCTGTATTGATCACAGATGAACTAGAGGCAGACGTTTCTCAATAATAACCCTTTATTTCACTTTTAATGGAGTTTTTATGTGGGTTATTACTACTTGATTTATCTTCTTTTCCTGACCTGGGCAAGGAAAAATATTTGGAGCACGAGACGGGGTTTTTTTTTGTGGATGTTCATGATGTGTGGACAGAAAGACAACATTTTGTTACGTTGGATATCAGCTAATTTGGTACTTCATTTCATTGAAAAGCAAAGTTTGCTTAGGAAGTTTAACTCGCCATATTTATTTGTTTCTCTTGACCATTAAATATAGCCAGTGATGCTTCCTTCTTTATTAACAAATATGCTTGAATATTTGATTTATTTGGAATGAGAATGGTAAATATTCGATGGTTTATTTAAGGGCTATTGTTTATAGCCATATAACCATTGCAAATGGGATGATTTCACCATGTGATTTGCATCCTGGAGGTATATGTGGTTTAAATTGTGTGCAATGTATGGTATATAACAGGAATGATATATGATGACAGGATTTTTAATGAACCTAAAGTGACCGAATAAATTTGCACTCAACGGTGCATATATTGGTCTCATACGAAGAATTATGTTATGTCCATACAATGTAATTTGGAATTATTTTGTTTGATTTATTTGATTAGCTCTCCTTATTGTCATGTGTTGTATATTTGAATCGAGAGGAATAGCCACAGCATCCGATCGATTCATTTTAAACATATTTATTCTTGACATTGAGTAGTTATTGGTTAGTTATCCAAGAGTAGCCACAACATCTTGGATAACAATCTCAATAATTGTATTAAGTGCTAGAGTTCAATTATTTGAACTATTGGCAGCATATCACATCTACATGATGGAAATAGCTTGATTAACTCCCTTTAAAGTCATTCGAATAAGTGTGTATAATTGAATCAGGAGGAGTAGCCACAGCATCTGATCGATTCATATTGTACATATTATTTCTTGTAATGAGTAATTATTGGTTAGTTATCCATGAGTAGCCACAGCATCTAGGATAACAATGCCAATACTTACATCAAGTGACGGAGTTAATTGGATTTTTTTGGGAATGAGAGAAATAAATTATTTTGTTAGTTATTCTAATGCCCGCAGCTACGGAATTTCTAATGAATATTTGAAATTTATTTGTCTCATTTATTAAGAAAAAATCAATTGTATATTACAATTCTTTAGCCAAAGCAAGTATTGTAATGATAGTACATTGATTTCTCAAAATATTAAATAAGTTAATATTTTGATTTATGCTCGATCAAGCATCTGGTACATCAACGCCGCCCACCGCTTTAGCGAGGCACGTGCGCCTCACGCGCGCGGAAGTTAATTTTGCGATAATTACATTTTAATACTTGAATACGTGCATAATATTGATTAAGTCACGAGAGGAGCACAGGCTATTGGAAATTTGTGAGCAAGACCTCCAGGATTCTTGCATTTACAAACAGGTCCAATTGCTGAAGCAGATCATGTGAACATCATGTGATGTTCGGTACATTTGCACCAAAACCTTCCTGTTCCTGAATTTTGTGTATGCACCCTTCATATTCCAAAACCACTTACATCCATACCCCTGTAATGTGTATATAATACCCTATACATATTACATACACAATAAAAAAATCCAGAAACATCATTCAAAATCCTAAAAATTAGTTAAAGTATATTTTACCATATTTTGCATATTAACCCAAAAACAAATAAAAAATTAAATAAAAAACCAATAAAAAATATAAAACACATTAAAACTTATAAAAATTATAACTAAATAAATAAAATCCCCTAAAAACGCACAACATATCATTTTAAAGGGAATTTCATCTACTTTATACAGAAAATACAATAAAAATATTTCCACATTATCTTCACTCGTACAAATCACAAAAACGTCACAGGTTTCCAATAAAAATACAATCTTCATCTTAAGAATTAACCAAAACTAGTAAAAATCCTTAAAACATGTTAAAAATTTATAAAAACAGAAAATAAAATATAAATAAAAAATAACAAAATTAAAATCAAATAAAAATTTTAAACATTTTCTAAAATAAAAAAAATCATAAAATAATTAAAAAATTATGAAAACAATAAAAAATTCATTAAAATTCAAATAAAATCCAAAAGAATCCTTAAAACTAAAATAAAAATTAGGAAACCCAAACTAAGATTTCTCTATCGATTTTCCCTAGTATAAAACAGTCTGCCTCCCTGAGTTCGACACTCCCGTACTTTCACTATATATCGAAGTTTAGGAGTATAAATAAACAAAGAAGATTAAGTAAACCTTAATCTTTTCTGACAAAACCCACCAGGTCGATACAAGCCCGTGAAATTATTTTTTGTCTCTTTTTGCAGGAATAAAGAAGTGATTGGGTGGTGGTTTTTCATGGTGCTCGTGGCAGGCGGAGTGGCGGCGAGGAGGAGGGGGCATGCAGTGAGCTTGAGGGTGACGCCGTCTACCGTGGAGGAAAGGAGGGGACTGCGGAGTTGCTGCTGCCCCCTCCTGCTTTTTTTAAATTTTTAATTTTTTATTTTGCTTTTGTTGTTTTAGATTTCTTTTAATTTATTTTTTTTTTATTTTGTTGTGAGAATGGGGTGATGGTAATTTAGATGTGGTGTAAAAAACAAGAGAAAAAATTTGATAAACTAAAATAACAAGGGAAATGAGAAGGAATACTTACCTAAATATTTGCCGAAAGGCGGAGCAACTACGCTGAATTCCTATCGTGACCTCGATTCGATTGGCAAAACAAAAATCAGAGAATTTATTTGAGATTGATGGAAAGCTCGTGACATGGCAATGATGATCTCCACGTATCTCGACTGAAGGATGTCGTCGCTTGAGGATGATGCTCAGTCGCTGTCACCGACAAAACACTCCAAGCTTTCTCCTTTTTTTTCTAAGAATAACTGATGGGGAAAAATAAGGATGATGAGATGATAAAAAATAAGAAGAATGCGATGTTGGAGAAAAATGAAGGTGGAGGAGATGGAGTGGAATTAGAGGTTATTGAAAAAATGTTGGAGTTGAATTGAGTTTAATGGGAGGTTAGAAAATATGGAGTTGAATGGAAGTTATTGTAGAGAATGGAAAATAAATAAAGGGAAAAAATAAAATAAAGTAAGATACTAAAATACAATAAAATAAAGAGAAGAAAAAGAGTGGAGAATTTACAAAATAAGACAAACAATATGTACATGTTTTTTTACTTTTATAATTTTAATTTTTTATTTTTTAATAAAAGATATTTATAACATAAAAATCAAAAAATACTATAAATAAAATGCAATACAAAAATGATTTTTTGGATTTTTAGTGATTAAATCAAGACCGCAAATCTAATCTTCTTAATGCATCTGAATCACCTTCAGATCAATGTACAACATTTGGACCAACATCAGATTACTTCTCTACTGAGAAGATCCACTAAAATCCAAACTATTTCATCACTCCCTATGAATGGAAGCATCATGGTTATACGATCGTTTGTGATCACATCACCCTTAGGTATTCACAATACTTGTGCACCCTGCATACTGGAAGACTCAGAATAAACCTGAAGTATTAGATCAGTTTTACACTGTATAATTCATGGTTTTATCAGTAAGTTTCTAATTTGATCATTAGGAGTTGGTATCGATTATATATTTTCCAAAAGCATATATCATACCTAGGTCTTGATCATATACTTTCCAAAAAGTATATATCAAACATACAAATTTAGTTAAACTACCAAAGCGAGGCGACCGTGCACGGAATTTGATTCTTCCCAATATCTCATTAGTGAGCTCATGTCTTCCGGTTCAGTAACTGAACCTGTATGATCCCTTTGAGAGATCATATTACTCATATGCCCTTGTATGCACATCAACGCGCTGGTGTATAGATCTTGATTAGATCATCAACCTATTGGTCTGCCAAATGCACATAATCAGACATATAGTAACACATGTGTCTCCGATCAGAGGATGTGTGCCTGCATCATGACAACATATGACATAGGACTTTGTTTATCTCGATCTCATTAAGTCAACTCTTTGACATAACTTATCTAACGCCTCAGAATCTCTATTCCTATGTAGAGGATCTGCATCAATAGGTCGGTCAGATATCAACCTTCAAAGAGAGGATTGCCATCTCCTCCTCAGGCTAGAGATCATCTCTTAATAATCATTTGACGGTGCTCGATGAGTCCTCAATCCAACTCTTTAGATATTCATCCAAGAACCTGCCTCTATGATTCAAATCTTGAATCAACAACTGTATGATCATTACAATGGCCATGGTACATAACCCTAATTGTACTAAGGGACCTATTATTCAAATTAGTCATTCTTCATTTCAGATCAAGGAATGATATTTGCAATAACATTTATTGCATAATGGCTCGCCATGGGCTCGCACGTCTAATCTGGCCGCGCGTGGAGGCAGGGCAATGCCTGTGGCTGGCGGAGTGGCGGTAGGGATTAACGTACGGTGGGCTAGCAGTCAGCGCTGCCTACTGTGGAAGAAGGTGGCGACAGAGCTATTGCTGCTCCCTCATGCTTTTTTAATTTTTTTAATTTTTTTAATTTTTTTATTTTGTTGCTGTTGTTTTGTATTTTTGCATTTATTTTTTATTTTTCTGTTTCAAATTGAGAACAATTATTAAAAAAAGTGGAAATGGGAATGATGATGAAGATGATGGGAATGGGCGATGGTAATTTAGATATGGTATAAAAATAATAAAAAGAAATATTAGATAAAATAAAATATCAAGGGAAATGAGAGGGAATACTTACCTGAATATTCATCGTTAGGCGGAGCGGCTATGTTAAACTCATGTCGTGTCCTCGATCCGATTGGTGAAATAAAAATCGGAGAAGCTATTTTAGCTTGATAGAAAGTTTGTGACACAACAATGATGATCGTCACAGATCT